>MU227563.1:60924-72812 GCA_018584345.1 Thuja plicata
AGTGAAGTACATTGATGAATATCAAAACTAGGATTTGATTTTAGGTACCAGATTATAAATGAAATCTGCACAAGTGATTTGAAATCACAATTTACACTTTGCACTAAAATAAAATAGTAAATCGAATACTTTAAAAGACATCTCCTAAATGAGTTGTTTTTGAGCCCTGCAAATAACAAGAACTTGAAATTAGAACAGCAAGCTTTCTTACAGAGTGAATTTCATAAAATGAATAATACAATATAATATGTTCCTTTGAAAGTTACATTTTCTCAAAAGCTTCATATCTGGATTAATCGCCAATATGATTACATATATATTATATATTACACACATTTCATGTATAATATATAGTATATATATATATATATATATATATATATATATATATATATATAAAGATTATAGAACTTATATTATGGATCTATTAAGTTAGTAATAACGAAACATTGTTAATATAATATTATTCTGATTTAAACTGTATTGTCAACACAGAACATATTGATCAGAACTGTACTGATGTATTAGGTAATATAATATATTACACACTAAACATCTAAGTATGATTAGTATATAATATATTATACTTTATTAAAAACTAAATATGTAATCTACATAGATTCTAACCTTCTATACGCTGTTTATATACAATATAATATATTGTACACTATTCATTCGAAATGAATAATATACAACATACTATATTATAATATAAACAGAAACAACCGAACCCGTACTGTTATGCACAGTCTTCATAACATAATAAATGCATTATATAATATAATATAATATAAACTATTACTTAAACTGGAATAGTTTATAATATATTATATTATATAATATATTATATTTTAAAACTTAAAAAAAAAATAACTACCTCTCTGTTTCGCGCAGCCTTTCTTAACTTAGCAAATGCATTATACAATATAATACATTATAAACTATTCACTTTGGAATAGTTTATAATATATTATATTATATAATATATATTATATTTTAAAACTTCATCGTTGTATCTCACTGCTATGCGCAGTATGGTAATGAATTAACAGATTTCATTTTGAACAAAAAAAATAATAAGAACTTTATATCTTTAGCTGCCTGTACCCAGCACAACCTATAAGATGTGTCTGGCAGCAGCTATACACTTCTTTTCTGTGGCTTCCCAATTAGCACTCACCATAAATTTTTGCAATAGGCATTCTTCAGTCACTCTGAACCATACTCTGCTAACTACTTCAATAACTCTTAAACACTCACACTAACACTTCGGGTGGAAGGTCAAATAGCAAGAGCTGCTACTGCTGCTAAAGACTCGGTAAATTAGCAAGAGCTGCTACTGCTGCTAAAGACTCAGTAAATGCTAAACTGAACCTCCAGGGAACATGTGGCAGAATACGGCCAGGGGGCATGGCGGGAACACTCAAGCGCTGCTATTCTGTGCTTGGTGTTGCTTCAGTTCTATATTGCTTCAACAGAAAAACCTATTAGATAAAGTCGACTGCTATAAACTTAGCGTGTAAAGTTTTAACATTGGGAAAGTTATTCCCAAAGTCAATGAAACCTTTTTATATTTTAAGTCATCTTGATTAGCGCAGCGTAACAGAAATATTATAACATTAAAACCTATCTTTTTGCCCGATGAAAAGGGGCGGAACCGGATACGTCTTTGCAGCAGACTAAAGTGTATTTCTTACCAAGTGCTGTGCGCTTAAAGCAAAACCAAAACATCAAACATAAATTCAAACTTTACATACTTAAGGATGTAAGCTATGTAGCACGCCAAAGGATTAGAATGAATTTAATAATAAAATGATTCGAGCAGTATTAACATTATAGACCTCTTGAACATTGAAGGAACCTTGATGGTTGCCATCATTGTTTTTTGTTATCACTATCGATCTCTCAGCCGAACATCAGTAATTTTTGGGAAAACATAAAAACAGTCCCTCTCTCATGTTGTAGAGGAATGAAGTTTATAGTTTCCGCAATGTATGGATTTTTCCATTTTATTGTATGGGACATTATGTCGAAGCTCAGTTCTACCCAAGAATAGATAGAACCGGCTAAGTATGCCATTACTAACAGACAGAGTAATAGAAAACTAATGAATGCAAAACCTGCAACGATTTAGACAACATTCTGAATAATAGTATAAAAGAAGCAAGAGAGTGACTAAAGCATTACCCAGGTTTGCAGAGCAAACGAGTATGTTTCGGGGGCTTGTCAGGAGAGGATCTCATATGGGTAAGAGGCCTCTTGCTGGTCAAAACCCCCATGATTTCTGAGAGAATCCATGTTCTTTTCAATACAACATTTCTCCCTTGCCTACAATAGGAAACAAATGAGAAAATATGTATTCTAGGGTTTCCTTATGTTTTAAGTAGGCTCCAAACCCTAATTTTGAATTAGGGTTTGGAGGGGTATTTCACTTATGTTTTTTTTCTTTATTTATTATCATTAAGAAATGTCTAAAAAAAAACCCTTTTTAGATTTATTCTTTTTGCCTTACTTTTTTTGCCTTTTTAGTCTCTTCTTACTTGCAAGCATGATTTAGTTATTAAATTTATATTATCTATTAGATAATTTTAGCATTTTAGTAATTTTCTCTATAAGCATAAAAGTAGATTTTGTCGTATTGAACTATTTCTAACGGAATTATCTTGTTAGTTAATAACTCACTTAGGGATATATAATAAAAATTGAAGGAAAAAAATTCATTTAAAAATGTTAGTATATTAAGTTCATAATGAAATGGATTTAATAATCTCTTCTTTAGATGTATTTGATATCGGCTATAAATTTAAACACATAGTTTGTTTATAATAATAAATTATTATTATGTGAGTTTAATAACATAAAGAAATTATAAATGTAGTTGGGTAAAAGAACCTTGACTTCAAAAAAAATAATAAAAAAATAAAAATTTATATATATATATAATTTAATAAATTATATTTTATTAAATTGAAATTTAAATTCATAGCGACCTTAACTTACTTTTCATATAAGAGATTAATTTTTAGGGTTGTTACAGTAAAATTATTGATATTATATTATAAAAGAACCTAAACGAAATAAACGTATTACACCCTAATTTTAACAATTTGGATAAACCGGAAGGTGGTATTTATCAGGGAAATGTTATTAATTTCCTTAAGATAACCTCATTTTTTTAAAATGAAACTATTAACTATTGAGTTAAGGTCATTCTTATACTAAATGAATTACGTTTTAAATCCTACCCTAGTTATACTAAGATTATTATTAAAACAAGTGACCCCGCAATTAAAGTTATGTTTCTTTTCGGAAGTTGTTTTAGTTATAATATTTAATTAAGATATAAAACAAAAAAAAAAAAAATTTGTTAGTTGTGTTTTGCCTAGATTATTTTGGGCATTACAAACTCTTACACCCTCTTACACCTTCTTACAAGATCCTTCACATGTGTACTTTAAGTACACTTTGACCCATCACATCCAAAGTTTCTCACACATGTGTGAGCAAAGTGGGTCCCTTGCATGACTTATGTGTCCCTCATGTGGCACCTATGTGGATGCCACATGAGCTCCACCTCATCCAAGCCCTCTCTCTCCTCCAAAAAATCTATAAATAGAGGCCTTTCTCAAGAGCAAATCATCTCCATTTTATGCATTGTTATCATGTTAAAATAGCTCTAGAAATCTTAGTTCATTGTTTTTTTGTTCATGCTTATAATTCATAGTTGAATATAGAAATCACATCTTAGGCATAATGGTGAATGAATCTAGTTTCTAGTTTTCATTTGATCTTTTATAACATCTTAGCATAACTTGCATTTTTATTTCAATCATTTGGTGGAGGCTTGAGACAAGTTCCTCATACTTGTTCTTGAGCTCTTCATCCATCATTAGTTTGCATTCAATAGATCATAATGGTATTTTAATATTGTGTTGGGAGAGCACACCCGCATAACATCTCTAAGAGCAAATTAACAAGGCCTTGGGTGCCCTTGTTTAGCTCATCGGAGGTTGTGGTGGAAGCCATTGTTGTTTTAAGAGTATGCTTTTTAGACATGTTAGTGTAGTTTAAATGATTTATATCTCTAACGTTTGCATGTCTGAGCGTGCTCCCAACAGGTAGGTTTCTAGCATAGACAACATGAAGTATGACAAAAAAATAAACTCTAACACTCCAATTAAATGAATCAACTCAAAAATGATGCACATTATTCAAAACTTAATCAACTTACATTATCCAAAACTTAATCAATTCACATTATCTCTGCATTGTTATCTGATTTCTATATTTCTATTATGATCAATATCTTTGACATATTTTGATTTTTTGTGGCAATGTTTTTATATGTAAAGAATTATCACTTGCATTGTCCTAAAAACTTACAAAGATATAAAAACAAGAAGAAAAGTAATCATCATACATCTAGTGAAAAATATGTTATGAAAATTATTTGCTTGATCATAAGCAATACTAGTATTTTTCTAATGCACAATTATGCCCTCCTATGCGAATTATATATACACGTGTCAATATAATGAATATTTTGTAACACATGTCAGCACAAGTAAGGAAATTATATATTTTTGAAATTTGATGTGTATATATTATATTTTGCAATGCCATGAAGATGTTAATACAACTAAACCTACACTTGTTTTACAATAAAATGCCAAATGAATAACATAATAATAAAGTTAAACAAATAAACTAGTCATAATACTTGTGTTGAATATATTGATATTGATTAATACTATTAATAATTCAAACAATAATGATTAATTACTAATTAAAAATGATTAATAGTGCTATCTTAATGATTCATAGCCAGAAAATTTGAATAATGATATCATTAAATTATCATTAATATAATTACTAATAGCTTTCAAGATACTAATGTTGAAGACAATTCTTTAATTGTGTATTTTATTGATGTTACACAAATGTTTACACAAATATAGTGATTTTCTATATTAACCGAGCTTTGTCAGTTAATGAAGGAAGTTCAGTACTGACCGAGTTCACTCAGGCATTACAGTAAGTTTGGTTTCAGCCGAGTAATGGTTAGGCATCAAAGGATTATAGTGTTAATCGAGTTATGCATTTAGTGTCATCCGACTAACAATAGTTTACACTTTATGTTTAATTGGTTAATTGTAGCCGACATACTTAAGTTTTATTGTTTATTTGGACGGGAATTCAAGACAAATTGACAAGACCTATCATATATATACAAGGTCAAGTTTGGATTGAATTATGAGTAGTAGAGTTCTTTGATATGAAGAATGAAGGAAAAGTAAGAGGAAATTCTGATTAAGGACAAAATATCCAAACCAATCTGCAAAAGATGATCAGTGAGGATCCAGTTAAAGCCAAAATAAAGATCTGAATAAACAAAGAAAGTTGCTTCTTTAATCAGGTCAAACTCATTGTTACTCTCTAACAATTGTAACAGTGATCCAAAATCTCTTGACAAAGTAGACTTCATGGTCTTTTCATAAATCCTCTCACAAGGTGGCATTTCTACATTGAAGTGTTTGAAGACCTCTAACAAGGCCACTCCTAATAGGGTGATTAAATCCTCTAACGGGGTCAAACCTTACAGTGTGTTTTCTAACCTTTAAGAGGGTTGGATCCTAACAGGGCTCACTTCAGAAGAGTGAAATACAGTAACTAGTTGCAATTGGTGGTTTTCCCAAATTGGGTTTCCACGGTAAATCTTGGTGTCATCTGTGTACATATTATTTGTTTTATGCTTTATGTTTCTGCACTTAATCACTAAAGGTTAATCAAATTTAATATCTTAAGATTTCTTTGTTAACCGAGTGAAAACATAATATCTTTGTTAACTGAGTAAAAGTGATAAGTTTGTTTAAGACATCTAAGGGACTTGGATTTGTTTTTGTGATAACTGATTCAACCCTCCCCTCTTAGTTACTCAACTCATTTTCAACAATTAGTATCAGAGCTTTTGGTTCTTTTAGGGAAGGTTTCAAGGCCTAAGCTAAATATCAAAGATGTCTTACAGAAAGGAGATCCCCAAGCTTAATAAAGACAACTTTGCTGCATGACAAGAGTTAATAAGGCTACATCTATATACTATTGGAGATACTGGTTTGCAATTCTAGGACCAAAAGTATGTGGAACCAAATAGACCTATGTTTGTAGATTAGATGGTGGACATGAAGAATCATAACATAATCATGATTGATATAGCTTCTTCACTCAACTATTCAAAATTTGATGAAGTCAAGGACTACCCTAATGCCTATGATATGTGGAAGAAACTGCATGATATCCATGGAGGAGATGAAAATGTAAAAAGAGACAAAGCAGAGAATCTCAGAGGTTAGTTTGATCAGATGAAAATGAAATAAGGAGAAGACATTACAAAATAGTGACAGGATCAAGAAAAGTGTCAGTGCCATCAGAGCTGCCAGTGGAATGATTGAAGACAAAATAATGGTTAGTAAGGTATTGAGAACTTTACTTCCTATCTATGCAATTAGAGTTTCAGGTATTCAAGAGATGAGTTGCTGTAATGATATAACTCTAGATGCATTAGTTGGAAGACTTACAACTTTTGAGTTGGACAATTTTGACAATTATTCTCCTAATCCTAGCAATTTTGAGTCTGCATTCAAAGCCAAATTAAGTCTTGGTAAGATGGATAGAAACTCAAGAGGAAAATATATTGACAATGACAGTGATGATGAAGATCTAGAAATCATTAAAGCACTACTTGCAAAGAGAGCTGCCAAAGGAAAAGGAAAGTACAAAGGAAGAATACCATTGATTTTCTTTTCATGTGATGAGGTTGGTCACAATTCTGCTAAGTGTCCAAATAAAAAAGATAGATATGAGAGAAAGATCAACAAGTAAAAAGGTAAGAAAGATTTCAAAAATTACAAAAGCTACAAGGACAAGGGTAAGAAATCTTGTTTTATTGCAAAAGATTCTGATAGTGATGAAGATGAAGATGAAATGGTTTACATTTCTATTAGGGATGAGTCAGATAATGAAGAAAATGAAAATAATGCACTTTTCTCACATGTTAATGACACTTGGATAATTGATAGTGGTTGTTCTCACCACATGACTGGTGATAAAACAAAATTTGAACATCTTGAGAACTATGGTGGTGGGAGTGTCAGATTTGGGAATAATGAACCCTTCTATGTGAAAGGTAAAGGTTGTATTACTCTAACTGAAGGAATCAAATGTGATAATGCTTATTGGGTTGAAGGACTAAGGAATAATCTACTAATGTGGAATAGCTGAATAACATTGGTTTCAAGGTAGAATTCATGAATGGTAAGGCCAAGATCCTAGATGGTAAAGGGAACCTAGTTGGAACTGGAAACCAAACAAAAGGTAATCTATTCTATCTTAATCTCAATGAAAGTTCATGTTTTATTGCACAAGTAGAAGAAGGCTAGTTATGAAATAAAAGGTTGTGTCATGTGAATTTTGATAACCTGATCAACATAAGAAAGAACAAAAGAGTAAGAGGTATTCCTATTTTGAAGAAACATGAATTAGCAATATGCAAACAATGCCAAATTGGGAAGATGGGTAAAAATAGTTTCAAGAGAAAGAATTACAATACTGAAGAAGCCTTGGAGTTGGTGCATACTGATCTATGTGGACCAATTGGAACAAAAAGTTACACTGGAGAGAAGTATTTCCTTCTATTTGTTGATAATCATTCTAGAATGATGACTGTTATGTTTCTCAAAGAAAAAATAGAAGCTTTTCAAAAGTTCAAGTGGTACCTTTCCAGAGTTGAGAAGGAAATAGGAAAGAAACTAAAGTTCCTAAGATCTAATAGAGGAGGTGAATTCATTTCTAATGAGTTCAATGAATTCTACAATGAAAGAGGAATCAAGAGACAAGTATCTTCCCCTGGTACACCACATAAAAATAGAATCAGAAAAAGAAGAAACAGATCCATTATGGATTGTGCAAGAACCTTGATGATTGAAAAGAATGTTGCAACCAAATACTGGAAGGAATCTATTAGCACTTCAGTTCACACCTTGAACAGAGTTCAACTAAAGAAAGGTACTGATCAGACGCCCTTTGAACTATGTTATGGCTATAAACCCAATCTTCTTTATTTCAAAGTATTTAGAAGTAAATTTTATGTCTTGAAGGAAGAAAGAAATGGAAAAGTTGATGTAAAAGGTGATGAAGGTATATTGCTAGGCTACTCTTGTAAAAGAAAAGCATGTAAATTTTTGAATCTTGCTACTCATAAAGTCATAGAAAGTGCACATGTGAAGATTGATGAGTTTGCAGAGAGATGTGAAGAATGGAGCAGTAAAGAGCCTAAAGACTATAGGAACTTTGTGTATTATGAACCGGATACTATGCCTAAGACACAAGCAATGGTGATTGGACAGAAACCTTGTCAACCACTGAATTCACAACACAAAATTTGTTACGACCTGTGCAACCCGAGATGCTAACAGAGGTAACCAAGTCACAGAAAGAGGAAATTAAGTCTCAGATAGAGGAAATTGAGTCACAGATAGAGGCAACTGAGTCTGAGACAGAGGAAAACAAGTCTTAGTAAGAAGAGAAGAACATAATGTTTGAGCATGGCGAACCTAGTAATGCAAGTCCAGAATCAAAGAAGGAACCTATACTTTCCAAATATGTTAGAAGGCACCATGCACCTAAGAAAATAATTGGAGATTAGATAGTAGGTATAATGATAAGAAAAAAACTTAAAGGTACATGTTTTTTTAGTGAAATTGAACCTAGATCCATTAAAGATGCTTTGAATTATGAAAGTTAGATAGAAACCATGAATGAAGAGATTGAGAAGATAGAAAAGAACAAGACCTGGAATCTTGTGCCTAGACAAAAAGACAAGAATGTAATTTGTACTAAGTGGGTTTTTAGAAACAAGTTGAATGAAAAAGGTGATTTTTCTAGAAACAAGGAAAGATTAGTGTGTAAAGGATATGCTCAAGATGAGGGTATTGATTATGGAGGAACTTTTTCTCCTATTGCAAGACTTGAAGGAGTCAAAGTTCTTCTAGTATATGTAGCACATAAAAGATTCAAGGTACATCAAATGGATGTAAAATATACTTTATTGAATGGAATTCTGGAAGAGGAAGTCTATATTGATCAACCTGAAGGTTTTGTTGATCCTAACAAAAGGAATATGGTTTGTAAGCTGCACAAAGCTTTGTATGGACTGAAGTAAGCTCCTAGATCTTGGTATGAAAGACTGCATGGCTACCTAATAAGTATTGGATTTCAGAGAACTAATGATAATAGTAGCATGTACATCAAAGAAGGACCTTAGAAAAAGATACTATTAGCAGAGATATTTGTTGATGATATACTATTCACTGGACATGATGATTTATGCAAAGCATTCTCTAAATCTATGAGTAAGGAATTTGAGATGTCTATGTTTGGAGAAATCAAATTCTTTGTTGGTTTACAAGTTTATCAAATGAAGGATGGTATCTACATTACTCAGTCTAAATAAATCAAAGAGATACTGAAGAAATTTGGAATGGAAGATTCGAGACTAGTTGGAACACCTATGTCTACTGGACATAAGTTGTCTAAGGATGATGACTCAAAGGAGGTAAATTAGAATACCTATAGATCCATGATTGGTAAACTTCAATATGTTGTTCACACTAGGCCTAATATTGCATTAGCAGTTGGTATTGTTGCAAGGTTTTCAGCTAATCTTAGAGAGAATCATTTTATGGCTATCAAAAGGATTCTGAGATATCTTAAGGGCACTGAAGAATTATGGTAGAAGAAAGGAGAAAATTTTGATTTGAAGACTTTTAATGATGCTAATTGGGAAAGAAGTGTTGATGATAGAAAGAGCACCAGTGGTGGTGCATTCTTTCTTGGAAAGAGGTTAGTCTCTTGGACCAACAAGAAACATAATTTCATCTATCAGTCTACAACAGAGGTAGAGTATGTTGCTATAGCAGTGAATTGTTCAAATATCATATGGTTCAAACAACTGTTGTCAGGTATGAAGGAGGAAATCAAAGAACCAATTATTATCTACTGTGACAACACTAGTGCTATTAAAATTTAAAAGAACCCAGTGATGCATACTAAGACTAAGCATATTTCAATAAAGTATCATTTCTTGAGAGAATTGGTTCAGAACAAGGAAGTAAGGTCAGAATATGTGAATACTAAAGAACAAATTGCAGAAATATTCATAAAACCTTTACCTAAGGATGCATTTTTGTATATTAGAGGAAATATAGGGGTGATTCCCTAACTGAGGCTCACTAAAAGCACAGTTTAGTGATGCATCAACTGAGCTACAGTGAAGATGTAACAAGTTGATGCAGATTGTCAGAACTTATTGCATATGAATCAGTACAATAGGTACATTACAACTTCACTAGATAGAGTCTTTGGCATTGGTTTTCAAAGAGGGAGAGATTATTTATGTCATGCAAAATAAATTATTAAGGAAGAGATTATAAATGTCAGAGGGAGAAATTTTATCAGAAACAGTGATTGTGAAGACAAAGGGAGTTTTCTAGATGAGAATCAGGATGAAGCTAAGGACATTAATAATAAGAATCAAAATGAAGCTAAGGACATTAAGAATATTACTCTTGTTTTTGTTTCTCTAGAATTCTTTGTATAATGACATGTTGTGTTTCCATTAATGCCAAAGAGGGAGATTATTGAAGACAATTATTCAATTGTGTATTGTCATTGATGTTACACAAATGTTTACACAAATATAGTGATTTGTTGTATTAACTTGGCTCTACCAGTTAATGAAGGAAGTTCAGTACTGACTGAGTTCACTCAGGAATTACCGGTAAGTTTGGTTTTAGTTGAGTAATGGTCAGGCATCGAAGGATTATAGTGTTAACCAAGTTATGCATTTAGTGTCAGCTGACTAACACCAATTTACAATTTATGTTTAATTGGTTAATTACAGCTGATAAACTTAAGTTTTATTGTTTATTTGGAAGGGTATTCAAGCTGACTTGACAAGACCTATCATATATATACAAGGTCAAGTTTGGGTTGAATGATGAGAAGTAGATTTATTTGATATGAAGAATGAAGGAAAAGTAAGAGGGAATTCTGATTAAGGGTAGAATATCCAGACTGAGATGCAAAAGAATATTTGATCAGTGAGGATCTAGTTAAAGATACAACATAGATCTAAACCAAAAAAGACAATTTCTTCTTCAATCAGGTCAAACTCATTGTTACTTTCTAACAATTGTAACAGTGATCCAAAATCTCTAGACAAAGTAGACCTAACAATATTTTCATAAATCCTCTCACAAGGTGGCATTTCTACATTGAAGTGTTTGAAGACCTATTACAAGGCCAATCCTAATAGGGTGATTAAATCCTCTAACATGGTCATACCTTAGATTGTGTTTTATAACCTTTAACAGGGTTGGCTCCTAACAAGACTCACTTCAAAAGAGTGAAAAACAATAACTAGTTGCAATTGGTGGTTTTTGCAAATTAGGTTTCCACGGTAAATCTTGGCGTCATTAGTGTACATGTTATTTGTTTTATACTTTATGTTTCTACACTTATGGTGCAGAAGTACACCTAGCTTAACCCCTATGTTTTCATGCTTTGTTCTTTGATTTTTGGCATGTAATGACTCTAGTCAAGTCAGGAGAGTTTGTGTGGACCTTGGAAGGTCGTTTTCTTTATCTTCCCTAAGATGGATATGACTAGGTCAATCCATGGCTAGCTAGTTTCCTTATTAGTGTATTTTGTGTGTCCTTCAAGATAATGTTGCAAGTTGAGTCCTAGAGTGAAAAGGGAGTTGCTTAGATCAAGTTTGTTAGAATAGTCCCAAAGGATAACTAAGAGGGGGGGGGGGGGGGGAATCAGTTATC
>MU227563.1:84333-95713 GCA_018584345.1 Thuja plicata
ATTGCTTCATTAAAAGATAACTATTCACTGCCAAATATGGAAGCAATGTTGCACAAGGTTACTGGTTGTGAATTGTTGTCCATGATGGATGGTTTTTCAGGTTACAACCAGGTTTTAGTTAAAGAAATAGAGCAATATAAAACTGCATTTACTACTCCTTGGGGAACATATGTCTATATCAGAATGCCTTTTGGATTAATAAATTTAGGAGCAACTTTTCAAAGGGCCATGGATGTTGCTTTCAAATATTTTATAGATCTATTCATGGTCATTTATCAGGATGACTTGACTGCATATTCTAAAAGGGCTTCTGATCATTGTGACCACCTAGGTAAAAATTTTAACAAAGCTTTGGAATATGGTGTTTCATTGAACCCTAAGAAGTGTCATTTTGGGGTCAAAGAGGGGAATTTGCTGGGATATATAGTGTCCAAAGAAGGGATAAGGATAGACCCTAAGATAGTGGAAGCAATTCAAAGAGTAAATGCTCCAAGAAATTTAAAAGGTGTTCAGTCCTTTTTAGGGAAGATAAATTTTGTCAGAAGGTTTATAGTCAATTTTGCAGAAATTGTTAAGCCTATTGTGAAATTGCTAAAAAAAGATACTAAGTTTGTTTGGAATGAGGAAGCTCAGCAAGAATTTGAAAGAATTAAAGAGGCAGTACAAGAGGCTCCAGTTTTGAAATCTCTGGATTAAACTAGGCCTTTTTCTTTGTTTTCATTGGCCTCATTTCATACTATTGCTGCAATATTACTTCAAAAGGATGAACAAGGGTTTGAACATCCTATAGATTTTTACAGTAGATCCTTGCAGGCTGCAGAACTTAACTATGAAATAATGGAAAAGCAGGATTATGCATTGGTTAAGGTTATAAAATATTTTAGGCCTTACTTGGTTTGTGCTAAGGTGTAGGCTTATGTTCCTCATTCAGCAGTAAAATATATCCTTACACAGTCAGAGGTTACTGGTAAGAGATGTAAATGGATTACAAGAATACAAGAGCTCAATCTTGAGATCAGTATCACCAAATTAATAAGAGGACAAGGTCTGGAAAAACTTATGACAGAAGAAAATCTTGATTTAGTGCAGCTAAACTAGACAGAGACACATGACCAAGCTATTACTAGTATAGAAAGGCAGCCATATTATGCGGATATTTTTTTCTTTCTCAAAAGTGCTAAGTGCCCTGATCATTTATCTAAAAATCAAAAGAGAAGCCTGAAGTTACAAACTCAAAGGTATATTTTGATTTAGGGAGATTTTTTTTGGAAAGATAAGAATGGTATACTGTTGTTGTGCCTTGAAAATTTCCAAGCTGAGAGGGTTTTAGCTGAGATGCATGAAGGAGAATGTGGAGGTCATTTTTCTACTAGGACCACCGCCCATAAGATTTTGAGGTTAGGATATTATTGGCCTACCTTGTTCAAAGACACATATATTCATGTCAGAAAATGTCAGCCATGTTAGAGGTTTTCCAACAAATTAAAGTTTGCAGGTGCTCTATTGCTGAATCCAGTAAGTACTGAGGCTCCTTTTTCTATGTGGGGGATTGATTTTATTGGTGAATTTCAAGAGAAATCTTGTGCAGGACATAGCTGGATATTGGTGGCCACTGATTACTTTACTAAGTGGATTGAGGCTATCCCTACCAGGAGAGAAACAAGTAAGGTGGTTACTGAGTTCCTCATGGATAACATTTTAACCAGGTTTGGTGTGCCTAGTAAATTAGTGATGGATAATGCTATGAGTTTCAAATCAGAAGAAATGACAAGCTTCTGTGAAAAGTATGGGATTACAATATCATACTCATCCCCATATCATCCACAAGCTAATGAACAAGCTGAGTCTAGCAACAAAAGCATATTGAAGATACTAAAAAGGACTCTGGAACAAAATAAGAAAACATGGCATACAAAGTTGAGATTAGCCCTTTGGGCTGATAGAATAACACTCAAAAAGGCAACTGGTAAATCTCCTTTTGAATTGGTATATGGCTTACAAGCAAGGTTGTTGATGAATAATTTATTACCTGTTTACCAATTTATACAAGAAGAACATTTGAATATCTCTGATCCAATGCAAGATAGAATGATACAGTTGATAGAGTTAGATGAAACCAGGAGAGATAGTCAGAGGGAGAACATAAGGTTACAACAAAAAATGAAGTATTTGTTTGATAAAAGGGCTACTAAATGAAAGTTTCAGGTTGGTGACTTAGTTCTCCAATGGAATGCAAGGGCAGAAGACAAAGGTAAGCATAAGAAATTTGAGTCTTTATGGTTAGGGCCTTATATAGTCTCAGAACAGTTTGGTAAAGACTCATATTTGTTGAAAGATATGGAGGGAGAAGGTTTTGATTTGCCTGTGCATGGGTAATTTTTGAAACCTTTCTTCAGATGAAAATCATTGTAGTGCACAAGTAAATATGTATCATATGTTTAGTCTTTTCCCTGTTTGTAAGTTCTGTAAATATTTTCCTCCTATTTTTTGTGTTTGGTTCCATTTTTGTGGTGGTCTGCAACCAGAGATTCTGTGGTTCTTTGTCATAAACCTTGTTTATCCAATCCTCATCAGAGCCACTGTTGGTTTTATTCCAGGTTTTGGTTTCTTTCCCGCGGTTTTGTGGTCTTCCCTCTCCAAGTTTTCAAGTTTTCAAGCCTAAACCTGTGAAAATATTCAAAAGACTTGAAACCCTAGCTCTTTTTTTGTGTTCAAATTTGAAGAAAACCCTAAGGCATTGTCCCCTTATGTTTCTCAGTTACCTTTTTGCCTCACTTAAGTCATGAGTTCTATTCAAATCGCTTAGTCGCATAAGTTAAAGTAGAATATTCTTCTTTCTTTCTGACTTAGCGATTAGCCTATGTCGCGTAGTCTCATGCACTATAAGAATATTCCCTTTTCTTTCCCTGACTTCATGATTTACTATGTGTCGCATAATCACAGAATCATTTGAATAGAACAAGTAATGTATCAAGGGGCCCATAGACAGGTCAGGAGGTCGCAAGAAGTTTTCCGCAGTTAAGAGTTTATTACGAGACACTGCAATTTTATTTTGTCGCGTAATCACTAAATGAGTCTGATGTAAAGTGTGATGCAAAGCCTTTAGTCACGCAGTCTCCAGAAAAGATGCCGATTAAGTAAAAACCCACGAGACTATGCGACTAACCTTTAGCAGTTTGGGATAAAGCACAGTCGGGCTATCACCAGATAACTCGGCTTTCAAATCAAAATAAGACATGTGTCAGGATGTAAATGGATTTTAGAATGATCACTTAAAGGTATAAGTTTATTCAGTGACTACGAGACTAATTAAGGGTTTCTTTTAGTCGCAAGGTCTCGGGATATTTTAAGGGTACGAGAAGTTATTTGGCGATTAAGCGACATCCGTCAAATGAAATCATTGAAAGATCCTATGGTAGTTGCCAAGTCTGAGAATAAAAGAGCTTAAGGGGAAAGGTCCTCGCGACTCAGTAGCTAAGGGTTGTCGCGTGGTCGTCAGATAAAGAAAGGGTAGGATGCCTTGTCGCGATGTCTCAGGAAGTTTTGTCATTTAGTATTTTCATTCAGCGATCGGGCGACTAAGAGCAGTCGTGAAGTCTGGAAAAGGAAAGATAACATTTGGCGACTAAGAGATAACTACAGAAGTTAACACTAACAGTTAGTCGCATAGTCTCATAAAACAATGTGGGTTAGTGGTAACCATTCGCGACTTTGATTTCCTCATTGTCGCGTGATCGCCAAATGGTGACTCTAGTTAGAAAAGGTAAGGAAGTTGTATTGTCACCATGTCTCTGGATAAATCATGGGTTAAGGATTGGGGTCAGCGACAAAGAAAACAAGCTTAGTCGTGGGGTCGCTTAATGCTAAATTCTGTAAAAGGGTGCCAGTATTAAATATGTCAGTATGAATCATTCATCGGCCAATCAGATTTTCAGATTTTGATTACTGTGCAGAAAAAGGGTAGCTGAGATGTATGACAGTAGGTCAATCCTAGGGTGACATGTCACCTCATTTGAATTTTATAAGGTTTACTGAGGATTCAGTTTTACAAATTTGATTTTCCTATCACACTCAGGAAACTACGGCTAGGTTTTCAATTATGTTCACAGTATGTGGCATTAAAGACATAATTGATTTTCTAAAAATCATGAGCTATATACTTCGAACGGTTACTATAAGGAGTTGATGGATTGTTCATTTGCATTCACCTTACTTTTAGAGTTTCTAAACTTGAAGAGTTCAGTTTTCTGACAGAGCAAAAATGTAAAGGTTTGCAAATTTTTCTGTGGTTTAAAAAGCTCATTGTTTCCAGAATTGTGCACAAGGTAATTTTTGGACCTCAGTGATAGATTTGTTTCAATAGCAGTAAAGAAGAGGAGATTCAGGCACTGAAAACATGAGCAGAGTAGTGAGTGTAGCCTCGACCAGCGGTGAAAGTGAGAGGGTGGAAGATGAGGCTAAAGGAAAAGTTAATTATTTAGATGAATTCCTCCGTCTACTCCCTGGTTCGACTCAGAATAAAAGGACAAATGCAAATGTGATAATTGATGACTATCAAGATGTCTGAGATACTGTTACTCCAAGAACAATAGGTTTTTCTCTTTTCAATTATTTTTATAAGAACTCTAACAAGGCCATTCCAGTATCAAACCCTTGGACTTGTGGTTTAGCTAGGTTAATTATTCCTGATGTCTTCGTTGATGTAGACTTGTTCTTAGACCTAGCCAATAATTATGGTGTTTTGTCCAAGACCATCAAGAGGGATGATGTCACTGCCTTATTAATATTGAACAGAAATTTGTTCATGCAAGCTTTCGGCTTATACAACACCATGTCCACCAGAATTGACATGACGAAGCAACAAGAGAGATATGCTTTGAAGCATGGTATTGCTAGAAGCCAGTTGCTGAAACATATGCTGAAAGAAGTGAGAAAGTATTTAGATCCTATGTCCGGGACCAGCCCAAATTATTATAAGGATCTACACTTCTATATCAAATATGCTTCCTATGCCCTGTGTAGAGTGCTAGGGATAGATGGTGATGCAGAGAAGATTGATGCAGGAATTTTGATGATGGTGTTGGACCTACAAGAGGTCCACTCCAATACTAGTTATGATTATATTCAGCACATTATTGATGAAATGCATGAGGGTTTCATTGCAACACAGAAGAGGATGAAAAAACCAAAGGAGAAGGAGCCTAAGTTTTTACACTACTCCATTCTTATGCATCTCCTTTTGCATTTCAATTTTGTTATCATGGATCTTAATAATTTAACCCCTCAGAGGTTCTACCAAGCAGGAAAAAATCCTATCCAATTTTGGGTGAGGGTTTGGAATTACACTTCTAGAGAATGTGTTTATTGTGCTTTTCAGAATTGGATTGTATATCCAATAGTACAAAGTTTGGGGATCAGCAGAACAAGAATCTCACTAAAAATTATGCAATTGCTTAGGCCATGTGACTACACAGATAGCTGGGGTGGAAAGCATAATTGGGGTGATTTCTTTTTGGAAGAAAACTATATAGTCATCAGAGTATATGGGTGTATTCGCCCACCTCATCTATTACCATATTATGTACCAGCAAGAGTGGCAGCAATGTAAATCATATGGTAGCCATTGTTAATAGACAATGAGCATTTTGCGCCACATAAGAAGGGAACTTTGACCCCTAGGCAGTTTAAGATTTTTAACTTCACAATTGGCAAGGGTGCTATTGATGCAGTGGGTCAATGGCTGGAAAGATACAGAATGGGGGCAGTCCCTTATAGTTACATTGACCCAGAAGGTTTTATGGCAGGGGTAAGGAGATTGTATACTCCTACAATCCCCAATACTAATGTCCACTATGAGTGCATAGAGGAAGATGCAACAAGGAACATCTTAGATGAAGATGATATCCATACAAGAAGAATGAGGATCCAGGAGCTATTAAAAATTGAGAGGAAAATAAAGAGGAATGGGTTGGCTTTTGGGGTTTTTTACCTTGATCTCCCATATTTTGATAGGATTAAAGCCATGATAGACAACTATTATGTGCTCATAGAATAGCTTGATATTGTTCTTGATAAAAAAGGTGCTCAGACACCTGATCATTTAGAGTCTGAATATAATAGTAGTAGTGATAGTGATTATGCACGTCCTACTAGGTATGCCCCACCACAGTAAGATATTGCTAAAATACCATAGTTGCAGGGAGCAGAGGGCCACATTATAGATTTGACAGTAGTTTCCCAACTAGATGATATAGAAGAACCTACTGCAAAGAGGCAGAAACTAGAGATAGGACAACCTTCAACTGAAGGGTAAAATAAGAAGAAAGATAAGGCTAAGGCCTTAGTATCTGGCAATAGGTTATATGATCATAACCTAAGAAAAGAAGTTAGGGAGGGCAAGAAACAATAGCCTGATTTAGAGGATGAGGTTGAAGTGCCTCTTAACGCTTGTATTGATGAAAGATTGATTCATCAACAAGAATTTTTGAATGATGATAACTTTGTGAAAACTGGAGAGTTCAAAGACTTCCTGAGATGGTATAAGAAAGAACAAATAAGAAAAAAACTGATATTTGATGACAAAGAGACCATAACTAATGAGGCATTGATGGCTTTGCAAAATTATGATCCTTAAAATGAGAATATTTCACCAGAGGATGCCAGGAAACCAGTACTAGGAAGTGAAATACTATTGGCTGAGGGTTGGGATTTAGCATCCGCCTTCATAATTGATCAGATAAGGAAACAACCAGACCTCAAAATGGCTAGTGAAGTTTAGATAGGCGATGTGATAAAAGGATTTGGGTATAGCCCAAAGTCTCAGGCCTTTGCAATATGGAGCCTGTGCCCAAAAGATCAAAATCCCCAAGTGGTGAATATTCAGGAGAATATGGTGGGCAATCAAATGGTGTGGACAATGCAGAATATAGGGGATTTAGAGATATCCCAAATCATGACACACTAGGCTCACTTGAATGAAGACAAAACTTAACAATTATCTGATAGGTGTAGCACATTGGTAGAAGAGACTAGTGCATTGGCAAAAGATAGAGAATTATGCCGAGTGCAACTTTACCAACGGGATCAAATGATAAAGAAATTGATGGAAGATATGGAGACAAAGCCTAAGGTGATGTATGTACCTATGCAACCATAGCCCCTACAAATTGAAGACAAAACAAAGTCTGAAGAGGTGGTTGAGGAAAAGGTTGAGGAAGAGAAAGGAAATGCAATTTCTTTAAGAGCATTGAAAGGTGTGCTACAACATATAATTGACATCTTAAAAGATAAAGATGATGTTGTACTCAATACCTATAACAAATTGCCAGCTTTGCACACTGAGGTAATGGGGTATTTAGCAATCCTCAACCCCTATTTTACTAAGTGGTCCACTAGGGTACAATTATTTGAAAATCTAGCATCATTGCAAGCCCTAAGATAAGATTTGCCAGAAATAGTGATAGAAGTTGAAGATGAGATCAAAATAGTTAACATTTCTCTCTCATTCTTTAAGGGCAAATTGAACCAAATTAAGGTAAAGTTAAGCCTCTTTTATGATGATTTTAATAGGTTTATACCTTCTTTAAGAGGTGATGATGATCAAGTGAAGGCCTTAGATGCCTGGAGGGGTGAGTTTGATAGCAAAATGCCTAGTAGTGAGGCATTTATTTTAGGAACTAATATTGATGTAGAAGGGTTCAATAAGATATTGGATGAAGCTTTCAAGGCAGAAATAAACATCAATAAGTTTCTAGTAGATGTCAAGAATATCACTAATGCAAGATGGGACGGGCAAAAGGTCCAAATACATAGTACTCAGGACTTCAAGTGGCTATCAGATGATGAATTAAAAGCATGGGAGTTGATGACTACACCCAAGAGAAAGAAGCCAACAGTAGAAGAAGAAATTTTGGATGATGAGTAAGGATGACTATTTGGTACCTCACCATTGAAGATAAAGAGGACAGTTATTACAAAAGGAGAGTGTAGGTAAATCTGAAAGCATGGTCATCCAGACTTGACATAACTGCTTCCATCTACCATGTATACTATCAGATTCAAGTCGCTAGATCGGGAGAAGAATAAAGAATATCTATTTTTTTATTTTTGACTTGGTCATTCCACCGCTTCTTCTCTCTCTTTCTTTTTATCTCTTCTATAGTTTTAGGGTTAGGTTTTCTGAGACCATCTGAAGCTTGTAGCATCCTTTTGAAAGGGATTCCAAGATGGTCAAAGAACTATATATAGAAGAGAGTTTTATTTTAAAAGGAGAGATGAAAATATAATGTAAAGAATTAGTCTTTCTAAATCTGTGCCTGTGTTCTTTCAAGCTTCAAAGCTTTTTCTTATGTATGAAAGAAGGATTACATCATTAAAATACGGTGCAATTTTACTCTTCTTTATTATTGTCTCTTTATTTCCTGTGTATGCTTTTTTATGTTAAGATTGTAAGGCAGTTTGAAGCATTTTGGTTACAAGGTGATTATCTAATTACTTGCAAGTTTCTTTCATGTAAAGAACTAAGTTTTGTGAGTAGTTTCAGGAAGCATATCAATATTTAAGGTTTTGATACAGTATGTTAGAGGTAATCAGATAATTTGTAAGGAAACTTATCCTAATTGCATGTAGGTTGTAAGGCAATTTACAGTGTTTTGTTTATGTGAAACTTCAAACTTTTGACTCTGTAACCCAAAGGATAGGCACTGATCTAGATCTGGGTCTGATAATCTATCATCATCTAAGTTTTCAAAATATTCAAAATTATTCCAAACACACTTGTCACTAGAATATATGAACTGAACTCATTAAGGACGTATGTCAGCAGGACAGTGTCCATATTTTTGATTCATTAAAAGAATGAATCACTAGGTTATCCCTCCTAAAATCAAAAGGAAGAAGGATGCAAATCCTTGACTCATTGGTTTATGTTCTCAAAACCGTAGCCTGGTTTATAGTACTCTATTTCAAACTAGTCATTGCAATCTCTAAAGTGTTCTATAAGCTGTTATAGTGAGGTTTTTGGTACATAACTAGTGAATGAAAAAATCCACCAAATAAATAGATTGAGATATCAGTAATCGTTAAAAGGTAAAACCTGCCTGAGTCTGTGGAGCTCAAAAACAAAGAAAGATATTATCCAATCCTTAGAAATTAGCCTTTTTCTTGCCTAAAAGAGGTTGCAACTAAGTATGCTAGGTATACTGTCACCATTAGGTAAGTCTTGCAAGAAAAAGCGCTAAAAAACTGTAGAGTAGACCTGCTATCTTGATCAATTCCAGTGTATTACAATATTTTACTTCTTCTTCACATAGACTCTTGATGAATGAACCACTCTGATAATCTACTCTGTACATCTTTCACCTTTTTCGTATCATTCACACTTAGCGTATTAAAATTGACTTACTATAAGTATCTATCTCAAAGTATGAGATCATGGGACCTGTAAGAAAACTCTTCATAACATCCTTGTTGGCTCTACTAAGCACACAAGCATAGTTACAACCATGCAAGTCTAAACTGAATAGACACGACCCTTCACTAAGTCGGCCTCACCAAATTAACTCTAACTTTGCAATCTTCTTAAAACATGTTTGGCACCTTTAGATGAATTTCATCAACTGATAACTAAACATGAATATACAAACGCATATCCTAAAGATAGGCACAAATCAAGAAACATGTTATTAATGTTGACCCTAAATAGTTATACTTCCTGAACTATAACTACCAATAACATAATTACATAACTTTATTGAAACATCATATCTGGGTCTACATGTATGAACATAACATAATAAACATGTCAAAAACATGTACCTATCCACACAAGTCTTCATATCATCATTCTGACCAGTACATACAGAATTACTACTGTGTATTATATGTTGTCATCAATGAAAAATATACAATCAATCAACTGCTCATAATCAAATCTCCAACAATCTCCCCCTTTGACATTGATGGAAACATATGATATAAAAAACATCCTCTATTCATGGTGTCCTCTTTCTTTTACAATCTTCTCAATATCCTCATCAAAGATTTCTCTAAACTATTGCAGTTCATCTAACTGTGTTTTTATTCCATGTATATACTCCCCCAGAGCATATGCTCCCCCTTAGTACATACTCCCCCTTACTATATACTCCCCCTTTGACATCAATGGCAAAGGATGCCATAGATCTTTAGGCATAGGTACTAATCTAGAAGTAGAGTAGTCAACCATTCATCAGTCACTTAATGAATGATGTTCTTGTTGCTTCTTCTAAATAGACTTAGGAGAGGGAATTACCCCCAACTTCTCCCTGAGATACTCAAAAGTATCCGTTGATAAGGTCTTTGTGAAAATATCTGCCAACTATTCTTTGATGCTCATATAGTCCAATTTAACTTCTTTGTCCGCAACCTTTTCTCTTAAGAAATGGTACTTGATCTCTATGTGTTTTGTCTGTGTGTGCATCACAGGGTTATTAGACATGTTAATAGAGCTAGTATTATTATAGTGAATAACAATAGGATAATCAACCTAAATGCCAAAGTCTTTGACCATCTACTTGATCCAAACCATGGTTGAACAATTCAGTACTGCTACAACATATTCAACTTCTGCTGTTGACTAAGAAATATAGTTCTTCTTCTTGCTTATCCAAGAAACCAACCTGGCTCAAAGAAATACTGCTCCTCCTGAAGTGCTCTTCCTATCATCAATACAAGCTGCCCAGTTTGCATCAATATACACATGAAGTTGTACATTATCTAATTTAGGATACCATAAACCATAGTCTATAGTTCCCATTAGATATCTGAATATCCTCTTGATTGCCATTAAGTGATTCTGCTTGGGTTCAGCTACAAATCTTCCAACAATTCCAACTACATTAGATATGTCAGGTCTAGATTGAGTTAGATAAATGAGTTTACGAATCATAGATTTATACAATGTCTTATGAACTGCTATGGAATCATCATATTTTGAAATCTTTCTTCCTGTTATCATGGGAGTCCATATTGGCTTACAATCATCCATCTAAAAGGTCTTCAGTATTTCCTTCACATATTTTGACAGATTAATGAATATAACTTTATTTGTTTGTTTCACATTCAGTCCCAAAAAGTATTTTATAGGACCAATCATACTCATTTCAAATTCATTCTAAATTTATTTTGTGAATTCTTTACTGAGCTTGTCATTACCCCCAAAGATAATGTCATCAAAAAATATGGCAACTAATAATAATCCATCAAGTGTCTCTATTGTGAATAGGTTATAATCTATTGTTCCTTTCTTGAATCCAATCTTGGTAAGATAACCATCAAGTCTCTCATACCAAGCTCTTGGGGCCTGTTTAAGACCATAGAGTGCTTTCTTCAATCTGCATAC
>MU227563.1:113550-158097 GCA_018584345.1 Thuja plicata
TTAACTCTAGATCCAAGGTTTACAACTTGACCTTGATCTTTAGTTAGATATGTTTTAGATCCATTAGGATGCTTTAAAATATTTACATAAAGCTTGCTTGACCCTCAAGTTATGATTTAAAACAAATAAAAACTCGATAAATAGAATTACATTGTTTTATCCATCGTGTTAAAATTAGATCCATAATTTGTGGGTTCTCTAACTGACTGTCGATTTTGACAGTTGGTTTTCTTGGTCGTTAGTGTTCATTTCTTGAACTTGTCATCGGGTATGCCATTTCTGTTCCTGTCGGGTTAGTTCTCAAAATGTGTCACCGGTGATGCTTGTGGTCGCCAGTGATGCTTGTTACTTTCATACTTAGAATTTTTCATGACCTCTGTGTTCTTTCGGGTATGCTCATTGTTCACCAGTAATGCTTGTAATCTACTGGTGATGCTTGTAGTCTGGTGATAATGCTTTGGTTTGTTGGTGATCTCTATCAATGTTTTTCACTAAGTGTACTAATGGAAAAATAATGTCATCAATCTCCCCCTTTGACATTAGTATGAAAAATATGATACATGCAACATACTGAGTGTATTAGTATGTACACTTGTGTATACTCCTTCCTTAGTCATTTGAATGACTCCCCCTATGTATATGCCGGTAAGTGTAAGTATATATACATATCCTTATGTTTTTCTTTTCTTCCTTTTTTGATATATATATTGTACATAACTATATACATTTCCTTTCCTCCCTTTTTGAGTCTAAAGGAAAAGGAACTTACAACTTTTCAAAAAGGTGGGAATGTGAGGACTTGATGTCCTCCATCATCTTTTCCCATTTCTCTTTCAGCATTTCTAGAGCTATGTGCTCTAGTAAAATCCTTACATGTATGACATAGATGCTATCTACTATAGACATCTCGGGGGTTGCTATCAGATTTCTAGCATCATAAATATGCTGCTGTAAAATAGTAAGATTGGGTAGAATATGTACCTGTAGTTGAGTAATCTCACCTCTAAGTTGTGTTTCAACATCCCATATTTATTGCCTTAGCCTGTTGGCATGAGAGGTTAGGCTTTGTGCACTTATTGTGCACATCTTTTGAACTAAGGTGATTGTTTTAGCAATCATTAGCTCTAATTCATCATTGAGTTCAGACAGCTTTACCTTGTTCAATGCCACTTCTTGGCTAATTTTATCAATTAACTTGAATTGATATTTCTTTTTTTCTTGTTCTGCATCTATCCCTTGCTTTGTGATGGCATCGGTAAGAACAACAATTTGTTCCTTTACTGTAGCATTTGCTTCAAGTTTCACTTCAGGAACAAGTTATTGGAGTATCTCTTTTTCTTTGTCAAGTGCCAAGGTTTCCCGATGCTCTTGTATCATTTTCTTTTGTATGGCTTTTCTCTGATATAGCACTCCAAACTCTTGAAGTTTGTCATTGTCCAAAGTGGTAATATCCCAGTTTGGAACTTCAATGACTTCATCTAGTGTCACAACCAATATGTCTTTCTTTACTATTTTCTTCTCCTCCTCCTTTGGTTGGGTGGCAGATTGATGTACCACCATCTATAAAGTGTGAGATTGGGTTGATTTGGTGGGTGAGTGTTAAGAAGATGAGGCATCCTTTTGTATCTATTCTATGTCCGCTAGCCAGTTTGGTGAAGACGTCTCCTCATTTGCCTTGGGTGTATCAATAGATGAATATTCTTTAAGTTTTATACCTTCATTTTTCTTTACTCCTTCACTCTTATCTTGCTCTTCAACCTTTCTCACTGTATCATCAGTGTTTTTATCTGCCTCTTTGTTTTGATCTTTTGATACATCTTGCTGATCATTAGTTGCATCCTTCATTTTTGTATCTATATCCTTGGGAGTGTTGGATGCACCTTTTTTTTCATCGGTACCCATGTCCTTGGGTATATAATCATCTTTCTAAGATGATTTATCTTGACTAGACTGAATATCAATAGCATCTATTAATATATTCATGTTTGTCGGTGTATTGACTGTTTCAGTGTCAATAGCTGTGTCTTGTTCATCAGTATTGCCCTTTGTAGCATTGATGTCTTCATCTTTTTGAACCTCTACTGCAGGGTCTTTTCCTATATGGTATTGACAATGTTTTCTAACCATGATTCATCATTTATATCAACATCTAAGTTACCTTTTATTGACAGTTCTTCTTTGGTAACTTCTTCATCCTCTATGTTGATGTGGAAGGGGCTTGCAGGTTCTTGATCATTTTCACCATCTTTTGGCCAGTCTTCATCTATAGTGTCAGTCTATTTTTGGCCTATGATCTGTACCTCTTCATTGTCTAACTCAACTGTTGAGTTATCTATTTTAGTGATAGGTTCCTTTTCAGGACCGCTCTCCTCATCAAGATTGAGTATCTCACTCCATATTTTATGTGTTTCTTCTTCAAGCTCTATGAGTTTCTCTTTAAGAAATTTATAATCTCTCAACTTGGGTGAGAATATTTTTGTATATTTCTCCATAAATTCATTGATTTATTCTCTTGTTGATTCAGGAGGCATAAGAGAAACCAGTACTCTTTCTCTTATCCTCTTCTCCTCATGGAGTGCAAAAGTGAATCTAGAAGAAATTCTATCTAATAGCTCTTGTGGAACATCATGGTTAGAGAAGTGTAGTGGGACATAATAGTGTCTACACATCTTAGAAATAAGTGCATCCTCAATCTTATTGTATTCTTCAGTATCCCATCTTAACCATTTCCTAATCTTAGTATGTGTAACAGATGTAGCTTCAGAAATGTTCTTACAGATTTCATCAATGTCTCAGTGGGTGATGTAACCTTTGCTGTCACTTTTGCTTGTTTCATAGTGTCAGGTTCATCCATTGCTGAATCCTCTAAATCCTCATCAGTCTGAACATATTTCCTTCTTTTGGCAGGTGTCCTAGCTAGTTGTTTTGCCTTTTGAGGTGCAGGTTTCCTCTTATACACCTTCCCTTTTACCATGGGAGAAGGAATTGCATCCTGTGTTGTTTGAATTCTTATTCTAGACTTCTTTGGTGGAGGAGGAGGTGGTGAATAAGACTTCTCTTCCTCTGATTCTTGTTGTTCTGTTGTGTCACCGATGGGAAGCTGATCCTTGATAATTTCCTCCTTACCCTTTTGTTCCTCTTCACCTTCTTCTTCTTCTCCTTCAGAAGATATTTTCAAGTTCTTTTTCAGATTCTTTACCATTCTTTTTGACTATTTTACAGCCTTCTTGACAACAAGATTTGTCTTAATCTTTAGTTTGGCCTCTTCATAGGTACAAAATCCTAATTGCTTGTTGTCTATGGGTTCATTTGACAATGCTTAAATGCATTCATTTGCTAATCCTATTTTGATTTCATATTCTAATTTTGTAAGCCATGATTTTCTTCGAACTACTGCTTGTATGTAAGTGAAATCTGTATCCACCATGAAACATATCTCTTCTCGGTGTTCCTCTATCAGAATCTTAGGAATTCTAGTTCTTGCTTGTAGCATTTCCTTAATGGTCTTGAAATATTCATGCATCACATTGTCAAAATCTATTCCAAGTGATTCTATGAATTCACTTATCTAAATGGTAACGGGTCTGCTTGTGTCCCATGTAACTTTTCCTATGGAAGGAAAGTATTCTTCAAAGTAAAAGAATATACACATTATGAGGGAACCAAACTTACATGTGTTTGTCCTTGAAGACCTTATTGTGCACATGTTCTCCTCAAATTGATGTAATAGGATCTCTGCAAGATCCATCTTCTTCCCCTATTTGATAATCTTGTATGCTGTGCTCATAGTAGTACTAGATATGTTGTTCATTCTACTTGCTTGGAAGATTTTTTATCCAACAACATATGCTCCAAACTTCAGCTCTACGTCGGTAATGGTGTTGACCTTTAGTGCCCTTTTATCTAATTTTGCACCAGTTAGTCTTTCAACTTCTTCTAGAGATGGATGTTTGTGAGCCTGTGGTTTATCGATTGTAGGATAACTAGTAACCATGTGTATAATATCCTTAGTTATAGACTTTGGATTGTTTAGCCATAGAGTGTTGTTGTGAACTCTTCTAAGAACAATTTTAATCCATTCTGTCTTGAAAAACCTAGGAAAATGCAGTGCATTTGTGAGTCCCTTTACTTCCAAGTGTCTGTGCTCTTCTTTGAGCTTTCCAGCATCATCACAAAGTGCCTTATAGGAATTATCAAGGTCTAGATATCCTATCTTTGAGATCTTAGAATGAATATAGGACCCTACGTCCTCTACCAGTAAAACCCTAGGTAGGATTCAGGAGAATGCTCTAGAATCATCTGGTTGTGAAGCTATTTAGGGTGTAACTTATACTTAGGTTTAACACACACTCCTCTATTGACAAGCTTGAAGGGTTCCTTCTTGTCATCCTTAATTTTATCTACTCTAGAAGTTGATGCCATCGTATTTGCAATTTAGGGCTTTTTGTAAATCAAAATAGTGCGGTTGGTGAGTGTATTTACTTACTAATTCTCTGTGAATGGCTATGAATGTGAATGCTTCTTGGTTGAATTCTGCTAGGTTGCTTTCCAATCTGCTCTTAAATTGCTCTGGTTTGCTTTTCTCTACTCAAAAATCGCAGGTGCAAAAATGAGTTTACCCGTCGGGATTTTATACCTTTTTGTGCCTTAAGTTGTCATTAATTCTTACCATTTTGTTGGTTTATGAAGACTGCTTTTGTCGGTAAAGACATTCATAACATTTTCGCTGTCTGTGCAAAGCGTTTGGGTAGCTAGCGATTTTGGAGACTTCACCGATGATTATCGGTGAGGTTGCGAAGACAGCTTTGGTTGATTCAACATTCACTGATATCTATCAGTTTATACTTAGCTTGTGTAATGACCAATACATTCCTATAAGTAACACTAACTTTTTCTGTGTGTGTTCACCGATGCAAATTGTGCCCAATAACCGATGGTTACTTTTCAATAGTTTAGCAAGTAACAATATATTGCATCTTTATTCATGCCTATATTACAATATGAACTATGTATAATGGAACTGATGCATAGTAAAACTTGTCATAATGCAGTTCCATACTTACTTGTGCAATCTAGTTAGATGTAGTGATGTCACCAGATCCAGTGGATGGGGTGTCACCATTTGCATTTCTTGTTCCAGCACCTTCAGTGTTTGTGGCTTTTACCCACATCTTGTTTCTCATTCTTTTGATTTCATCAATGATATTTCCATTGTGATGTGTACTTGTGTCTGTCAGCCGGTCTTTGCAATCTTTTATCACATGTCCAACCTTATGACAATTTAAACATGCCATACTTGGATTGGTCCAACCTCTTGACCGTCTGGTCCATTTTCTCATATTGTTGGCAGCAATATGACCATACCTTCCACATGCTATGTAATTTACCCATGTGTTATAGTCCCAAACATATGAGTTACCTATTCTTGTTGGTTTGTAGCTTTTATCAGTTTCCTTTTGAGTCCATGCCTTGTTGTTCTTTTTCCAGCATTCCTTATATGTATGCCCATTCATCTTTCATGTAGGAAAATATTTGTTCATATAGGATTTTCTCTTTGGATTTGTCACTTTGGATCTGCACTCATGTGCTTTGTGTCCTTTCTTTTGACATTTATAACAATTACCAATAAAAGTAGATTGTGCTTGAGAAATATCTTTCATTTTGCTTCTGCAGATGTTTGAGGTGTGGCCTAGTTTTCCATAGTGATTGCATGACAGCTTCTTGGATCTTGGGGTTGTGAAAGCATTCCTCTTATCTGGTTGATTTGTGGATTCATCATTCTTGTTGTACCCTACTCCTGTGTAGTTGTTGACTCTTCTTTGTCCATCAAGAAAATCATCCATCTTTTTTTTGCTATCCTCAGCCTTTTTGATTAACTTGTTGTGTTGATTTTGGACTTTGATTTCATGCTTCAATTTTTCATTCTCTTGTCTTAGCTCACTTATGATCTGTATTCTTTCAATGAGTTCTATTTTTAATTTATTTGCTTCTTGACTCATAAGAATTATCTGGTTTGCAACCTCATGGTGATGCTTAGTGAGTCTTTGAATTTTTGATTCTTTCTCTTGTAGCTTCTTTGTAATTTTCCTCCTGTCATCAATGGCTAGTGTTCTTTCATTTTTAGCTTTTCTTGCATCATTCATGACATCAATAATTTTCACCATTTGAGTCTCTTGACCAATTTACAACATCTTGATTTGATCTGTTATATGTAGATTGATCTCTTGTAGACTTGTAATTTCTTCAACTGATGCGTCTGAAGTTTTTCTCAATGATGATTCTACTGTTTCAAAGTAATCTATTATTTCTAATTCTTTGTAGTCTTTCTCATTCAGCCTGGTTGCCATAATCTTTCTTTCATCAAGAAATTTTCTTATTTTTATTCTCGTCTCCTTATATTGCTCATAGTTTATTTGCATCTGTAACTGCTTATTCTCAATAGTCATGTCCAATCTGAACTTGTCCATTGCTTTGATCTTTTCTCTCAAGTCTTTAAGATTTTTAAGAGAGAGACTTAGCTCTGATACCAATTGTTGAAATTATATTAGAATGATGTACTGAGAGGGGAGGAGTGAATCAGTACCTCTAAAACTTTTCTTGGTTAGCCCATTAACCCTTAATCATCAGTTTGTAAATTATCTTATCTAATTGTTCATCTTTCTTTATGCATATACAATCATATCATAAGTTCTTTTAGTATGTAACCATAATAGAAACATTCATGAAAATAGATAAAAAATAACACAAGATATGATATTGCAAAAAAGTCTTGTTAGGAAGTAAAAACTGCGGTGGGAATTGTTACCCACAAGACTTCACTATCTGCAGATAAGAAGGGGCTGGTTAAGGCTTTCAATTGGTCACTTCTGATGACCTACCCTATTAGGAGTATTATAGTGGAGATCTGTTAAGATCTACTTCATTTGAAACTTTAGAAACACTGTTAAGTGTGCACTCTGTTAAGAGATTTGAAAAGAACAGTTAAGTCCACCTTCTACAAAAGGATTTTAGATGTGATGCACTTGTTAGAATGCAACTGCATAAGTCTTTGATTTGATGATATATGCAATCTTCAATTGCTGATAAAAGATCCAATTAAGCTTCATACATATAAGTAATCATCCTTCCATGATTGAATAATACCTTTATCTGCTCATCGCTAGCCTCTGTGTGTTCTTAACAACTGATGTGTTATGTTTCTGACCTTTGCATGATTCTGCCTTCTGCTCCTTAGATGCTCTATGTGGCTATCAATAATAACAAATTTATTTCTCATAATTGAGTTTAAATATCTATTTATACTAATTTAGGATCAATTCTTGATTCATGCATCGTAAGTTAGCTCTAGATCCAAGGTTTACAACTTGACCTTGATATTTAGTTAGATATGTTTTAGATCTGTTAGGATGCTTTAAAATATTTACATAAAGCTTGCTTGACCCTCAAATTATGATTCAAAATAATTAAAAACTCTATAAATAGAATTACATTGTTTTATCCATCGTGTAAAAATCAGATCCATAATTTGTGGGTTCTCTAACTGACTGTCGGTTCTGATGGTCGATTTTCTTGGTCATCGGTGTTCCTTTCTTGAACTTGTCATCGAGTATGCCTTTTCTATTCTTGTCAGTTTAGTTCTCAAAACTGTGTCGCCGGTGATGCTTGTGGTCACCGGAGATGCTTGTTACTTTCATACTTAGCATTTTTCATGACCTCTGTGTTCTGTCGGGTATGCTCGCTATTTGTCGATAATGCTTGTAATCTTTCGGTGATGCTTGTAGTCTATCGGTAATGCTTTAGTCTGCCAATGATCTCTGTCAATGTTTTTTCACTAAGTGTACAAATGGCAAAATGATGTCATCAGTTATCTGGACATGTCACTGTGAATGTGATGTGTATTTTGTTTTGGTGTCACTTGACACTTGTGTTATCCATGTGGATGGTGACATATAAAATTAGGGCTTGGGAAAGAATCACCAAACCTTATAGGTTGTTATTTTAATACCACTTGTATATAGATGTCTTGTAGGGATCACATTAAGTTGGAACTCGGATTTGAACTTTAGGCGTACTTTGGAGGGGTCAAAAGTGACCCTAGAGTATATTTTTGGCCAAAATTAGTTAAACTTAAGAGGGTACCTTGGGTTAGGGCTAGTTTTTACCTATGGGGTTAACCTAGATCATCATTATGGCTCTCCAAAATGCCTACCTTTCAAAAGTGGCGAAAATGAATTTGGCCACATGCATTTAACTTGTCCCACACTTCTTACTAAACTCACAATTAAGAGGGGAGAAAAGAGGTAAGACAAAAGGACTAGAGGGCATGTCTCATTAATTTCTAGGTCTTGAGTGTACTTCTAGGGGTATTTTTAGAGGGTTTGGAGAAACTTAGTAGGCGTTCACCCACTCTCCAATTTTAGAGATAATTAGGGTTGGAGGAAAAAAAAGGAAAAAAGATAAGGGCTTCTTCTCAACCACATTCTTGTCATTTTTCTTAGACCAAGGTTGGTGGATTCTTTCCATGGAGAAATAATCTTGCATGTTATATTTTTATGTTATTGTCTTATGCATATGTAAATCTTGTATGGTGTTCATATATGTAAATCTTGTATAGTGTTTTTGTATGTAGATTTTGTTGTTATGTGTTGGGTTGGAAATGCATTTGGAATTTGTTTCTTTCTTGTTATTTTGGGTTGGGAGTATTTTTCATGGGAGTTAAGGCATTACTCACCCTTTGGGAAGGGAAAAAGTGGCCTTGGGTGAATGGGTTAGTTGGTCTCTCCATTATAGTGAGAGTATCTTCTCTTGGAGAAGAGGGATAATTTCATGGAGTATGGGCTCCATGAAGACATGTTATATATATTATTTTGGCATAAAAATAAAAAAATATATATATGGAAATAATGTAAATGAAGCCTTGGAAAGGCATGGAAAAAATCTTGTTGAGGAGTTTGAAAATGCAATAGCATTCTCCCCCTTGGAAAAGCCCACCTTCACCCTACTTCAATGGGTTTGAAAAACTCATTTGTAAAGCCTTGTTTGAGAGTAAATTATTGTGTTGTGCATATATGTTAGTTGTGAGAATTGGGATGTGTTATCTTGTTTAGCCTTGGTTCTCCAAGCTTGGGGGTGGTCTCCTTGAGACCTTGGTTGGGAGGCGAGCTTCCCATGGTTCCCCTCATGTTTTTCACAGGTTTTTAAAGTTAAGTTGGATGTGGAAAAAGCTTGGGAGGAGTCTTCATTTTGGTGTTGTTGTGAAAGAGAAACTTTAATGTTGCATGATTAATCCTTGTGTTGAGGGTCATTTTTGTTAAGTGTTGTAAATTCTATTTTGTAAGCTTGTTAAACAAAATGTGAAAAGCTCTCATTCCTTTTGTAATGATATTCATAGCATGTAAACCTTGTGTATTGTTAAATCTTGAAATCTCTAATGTATGTGACTTTAAATTTTTAAGTCAAGAACACTAAATGTTTCCTTTGGAATTCTGAAATTTTATCTCAATTAGATCAACACTTTATCTTCAAAATGATTGTATTCTCAATCCTTAAAAAGAAGAGATTAGTTTACTAACTATAGTAAGTCAAAGGAATTAATATATAAATGAAAACAATCACCAAATATTATTAATCAAATTTTAGTTGCATAGTGTGTGACACAAAAAAAAAAAAATCAAATTCATACATGTATTTACTTAAAAAAAGAATCAATGATATCAATATGTTAGAAACTATAACCAAATTTTACCATGACATTTTCCAGAATGTAGAGCAAAAATGCTCTCTGAAAAATGTATGGGGAGGGATTTAATTCTCTCCCCTTACACAGATAGTATTCTCTAAAGATTCCCTCTCTAAAACCCCTTTATTACCTCCTAAACACCCCTTTTAATTACCCTTTTTATGCTAATGCATAGTCTTTTATTTGGGAAGGCTTAATGTTCTTCATCCATTCTCGTGGGCCCGACAATAATCTTTTCTCTTACCTTTCTTTTTCCCATGCAAAATTTGGGCTGACATAATATTTAATCATTTACCCAAGATTAGACCCTTCCCCATTCAATGCAAATTGGGTTTGACATGAGGATAAATGCACACCCATGGGACAAAGGAGTTTTAATATAGTTTAACATAAGGAAAATTTTCTTTGGGCCCACCTCAGCCTTGGAAGATTTCGCATGCTCTCCATACTCCTTGGTTTTAATGCTACCATACCCTTTTCATGCAAAATATATATGTTGAATTTACCGTAAGATTATAGCACATTAGATGGAGTACTTTGATGTGGCCCCACCACCCTTGTTTCATGCGAATGCCTTTGCAAAGGCTCTTCTCCCTTAAAAAATTCGCAGGCTTTGAGTGGATTTGGGATTCCACACCCCCCACCCACTTGGCAAGTGGGCCTTGGGTGATGGGGAGATGATGTGATAGCTTGATAGGCTAGAAGGTTGATAGGGTGATAGGTTGGTAGATAGGTAGATAGGTTAGATTATAGCTAGTTAATAGGTAGTTAGTTGATAGTTAATAAATTTAATAACATAATCAGATTTAATCAAGTATTGAACAACTTATTAAAATAATATTCTACTCTATTCATTGGGTACATAATTAAAATGGATCATTATATTTAGATAGATTAAGTTAGTTAAATAGACTTATTTTTTTATTGTGTTAATTGAATTATGTAGTCTCATTTAATATATATACTTTCTATTTAAATTGTGTAGTTTAATTACTAGATTTATAACCTTAGTTTTTATGTTAAATATATAGATTTGCTAATACGTTATGGATTTAATTTCTTATTATTTAATTTAAATCATGTAATTATGTTTAGATATAGTTTATTTAATTGTGTAGTTAATTATTGATTAATAGATGTAGTTTTTATGTAAAATATATAGATAGATGTTAATTTAATTTTATTACGACAAATTGAATTATGTTGCCCATGTGTTTCAAAGGGGTTAGAGGTCAATTTAAATTTTCTATTTGAGGTTAATTTAATATTCTATTAGGGAATTAAAGGACTATAGTTGCATGGGAATTTGAAAGGGAGGATTTAATTGTTTTTAGAAGGATAAGGATTAGATTAGATTTTGATTATTGAATTTTAAACTAGTGGTTAATGGTCGAAAGAGAATTGGGGCTAGATTTAAATGAATAAGTTGTAATCAAGGTTAAGAAATAAAGTAATTACCAGGGAAACCTAATTCAATGTATGACTCTTAACAATTGATTATCATCATGATACTACACATGGATTAAAACATGAAACCAGAGTTAAATCAACCTGACCCAAGTGTTCATGTAACCTGTATGACAAGTTGATGCTCTAATTCTGCTTTCGTATGTGGTGTGACCCTAATTCAACCTATGTATATACCTTGCAACTCAAAGAATAACCTTACCATACTATCACATTACCTCAATACATCCTTTGTTAGTGGTATACACTTGTGTTTAAAAAAAAAATTGTATGTGTGTTTTGCGCTAGTTTTGGGCATGACATTTTGGTATCAGAGCAATGTTTCGACACTAGGAACCTAACCCATTACATTTCAAATCATTCAAACTTAAATTATTGTGTAGGATGCCTACCGTCACTAGAGCTAACCGACAAGGCAGGGGTCATAGAGATCCCCATGGTGGGGCGGAATAGGAGGATCTGCCACCTCCACCACCCCCACCACCACCACCACCTCCACCACCTCAGAACCCTAACCAGGATATTTGGATGTTCTCCAAAATATGATTGGGGTAATTCAGTAGAGACTACCACCCATAGTTTAGCAGTAGATTATAGAAAGGGAAGCACATATCTTAGAAAATGATAGAGCAGTTAGCAGAGAGAGAAGTAGGAGTCCCCCACCCAGCTCTGTTGAGGGTCATGATGATCAAGAGGGTGAGTCTTTTCATCAAGTCATAATACCATGCGAGCATGAGATACATGCTAGAGAGAGACCTCCTAGAGATGTTGGAGATGAGATATGAGAGTTATTACGACTTCAGCCACCCTTGTTTTTGGGATCCACTAATGGATCAATAGCAGAGGCCTAGTTACAGAGTTTACAATGATGTTTTGGATTGGACCGTTATGGGAGTAATCTAAAGGCATGAATTGCAGTCCATCTCCTACAGGAGAAGGCTTCCACTTTGTGGGAGCAGGAGGTGTCCATAGGTGGAGTGAGTATTGACACACTCACTTGGGAGTCTTTTGTAGCCCAATTTTTAGAGAGGTATCTCTCCAAGAATTTCAGACAGAGACAAATAGAGGATTTCCATGATCTCCAACAGAGAGGCCTCACAGTGGCCCAGTATGAAAGTTAGTTTCTCAAGCTCCTTCCCTATGTTGATTACATGAAGGATGAGAAATTACATATTCACTATTTCATTAAGGGACTAATATGTCTCTTCAGGGCACAGTACGCCTAGCCTTTCCTACCACATTCAGAGAGATAGTTGAGATGACACTTGTAGTTGAGGACATTTGTACTAGATAGGAATCTTGGGATCAGTTTCAGCACCAAAACCCCTCTTCCCAGCAGTTAGGACAACAAAGACCCCCTTGGAAAGGGAAATAGAATTACTTAGTGGGATCCTTTAAGGGTCAACAGTCTCAGTAGTAGAGGTCTCAGCAGGATTCTAGATAGAGGCATTCCAAGGGTTATAAGGGCTCTAAGCTCAAATAGTGGCAGTCTCAGGGTCCTAGACAGGATCAGACGACACAGACCCCTTAGGCATAGCCAGCTAGGACTCAATAGTCCTCTAGGGGTGGATACAGTGGTTCTGGTAGGACCGGAGGGTCATAAAGCCTAGGAAATAGGGAGTGTAGATTCAGACCTGAGGGCCATGTTACAATTGTGGTGGTATGGGTCATTTAGCGAGAGAGTGCTCATAGGGACAGTCAACTAGTGGTTAGAGAGGGGCTACCTCAAAACCTACAGTTAGAGATATGGGTAGATCCCATAGAGTTTTTGCAGCGGTTGATAACCACCACATCGAGCACCAAGCCACAGTCATAGAGGCCATAGGTATGATTCAAGGTATTAGTGTTTCTATCTTATTTGATTCAAGAGCCACAAACTCCTTTATATCTCCCTATGTAGTGGAGCATTGCAGGCTAGTGGTAGTTAGACAAGATGTCGGTTGGGAGGTTGAGTTAGCTTCAGGAGCTAGAGTGTCTGTTAGTTCCTTAGTTTGCAGTTGTCAGATTCAGATTGGAGACTTAATCACGATGACTGATCTTTGCATTAACCCTCTAGGTTCATATGATGTAGTTCTTGGCATGGATTGGCTATATGCCCACAACACCAAGATGGATTATCGTCAGAAGAGGATTGAGTGTGTTGATGATCATGGTACTTCTATGGTGATATTTGGGGTACAAAGACCCGTATCCCTTCGCATGATTTTTGCTATGTAGCTTAGGCAGTGCATGCAGAAGGGTTGTCAGTTATTTGCCATCACCATTAGTGATAGAGAGGAGGATTTAGAGGGGGAGCCTTCGCTCGAGGATTATCCTATTCTTCATAAATTTATAGATGTATTTTCAACCGAGCTACCCGGTATGCCTCCACCTAGGGAAGTTGATTTTCACATAGATCTTGTACTAGGAGCCGAGCTTGTATCTAGAGAACCTTACAGGCTGACCACACATGAGCTCAGTGAGCTCAATGAGCTCAAGATTTAGTTAGAAGAGATCTTGGAGAAAGGGCATATCTGACCTAGTGTATCACCTTGGGGTGTACCAGTGATTTTTGTGAAGAAGAAGGATGGATCACTTAGATTGTGCATTGATTATTGACAATTGAATAAAGTAACAATTAAGAACTGATACCCACTCCCCAGGATTGATGATTTGTTTGATCAGTTGCAAGGTGCCTGAGTGTTCTCAAAGATAGATCTGAAGTTGGGGTACCATCAGTTATGGATTATGGAAAGTGATATCCACAAGACTGCCTTTCGCATGAGGTATAGTCACTATGAGTTCATAGTAGTACCATTTGGCCTCATGAATGCTCTAGCTGTGTTCATGAGCCTCATGAACAGAGTATTTCATACATTCTTGGATAAATTTGTGGTAGTGTTCCTTGATGATATTTTGATATATTCTCGCAATGAGGAGGAGCATGAGGAGAATTTGAGACAGGTTCTACAGTGTTTGAGAGAGAATCAGTTATATGGTAGCTTGTCAAAGTGTGCCTTCTTTAGACCCAAGGTGCATTATCTTGGTCATGTTATATCTGGCGATGGGATCTCTGTAGACCCATCGAAGATTAGAGCCATTATGGATTGGCCAACACCCACTAGTGTCACGAAGGTCAGAAGTTTTATGGGCTTATAAGGGTAGTACAGACGCTTCATGGAAGGAATTTCTAGAGTAGCTCATCCCATCACCTCCCTTCAGAGAAAGGGGAAGAAGTATGAATGGACAGAGAAGTATGAGAGAGCTTTCCAGGAGCTCAAGAGAGCCCTCACTAGTGCACTGATTTTAGCAGTGCCAGATCCTTTGGTGGATTTTTTTGTATGTACTAATGCTTCATTGGATGGTTTAGGAGTAGTCCTTATGTAGGAGGGTCATCTTATAGCTTTTGAGTCTAGGAAGATAAAGAATGACGAGCTTAATTATCCCACTCATGACCTAGAACTCACAGCGGTGCTTCATGCCTTAGTGAGATGGTGGTATTTCTCATCGATTTGAGCTTCATTCAAGTCACCAGAGCCTACAATATATCTTTACATAGCTTAATCTTAATGCTAGGTAGAGGAGATGGATGAAGTTTTTATGTGAGTATGATTTTGATGTTCATTACATCAAGGGGAAGGAGAATGTAGTTTTAGATGCCCTAAGTAGGAGGCGACACAAGCTCTCATCTATGAATTCTAGTATAGATTTGAGGGAGCACATTTTGCATCACTTTCTAGAGGATGGATTATATGTGGAGGTTTGTCAGCTTATCCATTCTTAGAGACCCCTTGAGGGGAGATTTGCAGAGTATTCTTTAGAGTCTGATGGACTTCTATGTCATAGGGGATGCATCTATGTACCTTCTATAGGTGACTTGCAAGAGTTTATTGTGCTTGAGGCTCACAAAGAACCTTATGTAGCTCATTCGGGAGTTAAGAAGTTTCATGCCGATCTGAGATAGTTGTATCATTGGCTAGGCATGAGGTTGCAGATTGCCAGCTTAGTTGCTAGATGTCTAGATTGCCAGAGAGTGAAGGCAGAGTACAGTCATCCATATGGGCTCTTGCAACCACATGAGATTTCTGAGTGGAAGTGGGATACTATATCTATGGACTTCATTATTGGTCTCCCTATGTCTTCTTTCCACCATGATGTTATCTTGGTGACAGTCAACACATTGACTAAGGTTGCCCACTTCTCACTCGTGCATACTACATTCACAACATAAGACGTAGCTCAGGTATTTTTGTAGGATATTGTCAAAATTCATGGCATTCCCCATAAGATCATCTCTGATAGAGACTCCTTGTTCACATCAGCTTTTTGGAGAGAGTTACAGGTAGCGTTGGGTACTAGACTAAATTTATACCACCCTCAGACAGATGGGTAGACAGAGAGGGTTAACTAAGTGTTAGAGGATATGTTACATATGTATGTGATGGACCATTAGGTCAATTGGGAGGAATACCTACATCTGGTTGAGTTCTCCTATAATAATGGGCATCATTCTTCTATAGGTATGCCACCATATCAAGCATTGTATGGTAGACCTTGCAGAACCCCCTTGAGTTGGGACAGGATTGAGGATAGAGTACCTACTGGACCCCAGTTGGTCAAGGATATGGAGAAGTAGGTAGTCTTGATTAGAAAACATCTTAGAGAGGCTCAGGACCGACAGAAGAAGTGGGTTGATCGTGAGTATATGGTTGGAGATAGGGTCTTTTTGAGAGTGTGCCCACATAAGAGTCCAATCCATTTTGGAAAGGGATCTAAGTTAGTGCCTCACTTTGTTGGACCTTTTGAGATATTGGAGAGGATAGGACTAGTTTCCTACCATCTATCCTTGCCACCCAGCCTGTCATGCATCCATGATGTGTTTCATCTATCTATGCTATGGAAATATATTTATGATGAGTCTCATGTTATAGATTGGGATGCCTTGTAGGTGGAGTCAGAAAGATAGCTATCACTGGAGCCCATTCATATTATATCCCGATGGACCCTTGCACTATAAGACCGAGGGATGGACCAGGTTAGGGTCTAGTGGGATTGTTATGATGAGGTCACGACTTCATGGGAGGACGCAGCGCAGATGAGATCTCAGTACCCATATATTTTTGATGAACTCTAGGAGGAAGTTCATGCCTAGTGGGGGAGGATGTGAGGCCTCACCCCGACCCATCATAGCTTTACTACTCAATCACACTTTGATACTTTATATTTTGATACATTGATACACTTTTTGATTATTCTGATAGAGACTTGAGATATTATGTTATGATGACGATTATATTGTGTGGATTACATTTTGATATGGATTAGACCTAGAACAGGTGGTTGATTTTGATTATATATGTTTAGATAAGTGAATTGATGAGAAGATCGAATCATGATTAGACTTGATTAATTCATGGATGTTATGTCATGATGATTATGGAATTATTATATTTTAAAATTTTTTGTATGAAAATTGCAATTAGGAATTTAATTCTACTATTGATTAATGTTGCTAATTATAAATTGAAAACATATATTGCATGTAATTTATTATCTTGGACTACTGATGCTTGATTTTAGTGTGCAGGGAAGAGAACCATGGAATTATGTGGAGAATCAGGGCTAAACACATGTGAAATGAGTAAGCCAAGGTTTAATCCAATAAGGGGTTGAAACCCCATTGTAATGTGCTCTTTATTGTAAATGTAATCTGAATGTGTGTTAATAGTTTAAAATTCATGTTGTTGTTTGGACATGTCATTGTGAATGTGATGTGTATTTTGTTTTGGTGTCACTTGACACTTGTGTTGTCCATGTGGATGGTGACATGTCAAATTAGGGCTTGGAAAAGAATCACCAAACCTTATAGGATGTTATTTTAATCCCACTTGCATATAGATGTTTTGTAGGGATCACATCAAGTTGGAACTCAGATTTGAACTTTAGGGGTACTTCGGAGGGTCAAAAGTCACCCTAGAGTGTATTTTTGGCCAAAATTAGTTAACCCTAAGGGGGGTTTTTTCTTGCATGAAACAAAGTGCTTGATAAACTACTTGAACACTATACCCTTTAATACTGCTTCAAGCCAAGAAAATCCTAATTGCTAAGGATTGAAAAAAAATCCTTCTTCATTTTGAGCCCCACATATACTTAGGCAGTTTTTACCTCTTTATGATTACTGATTACACATTATATATTAATGTGGACACTGATTTTATATTAGGAGTTATTGAGACAACTTATGAAACATTCTGCATATGACCAAGCATAACCAAATGCAAAACTTAACAAGACAAACCACGATTGTAAATATATCATAAACCAGTGATACATGGACTTTCATCCTTCTTCCTTTTAAGGACAAAAAACCTGGTTGATTCACTCTCTAAGGAATCAATAAGATGGACAATATCCTAGTGATATGAGTCCTTAATGAGTTCAGCTCATTTGTTCTAAAAACTAGATGAAATTGATTAATTTGTGTATAACTGAATGGAGAAAACACTTGTTCAGCAAACTCTAGATCAATGCTTATTACTTGGGCAAAGAGTCAATGAAAACATATGTCAATAATGATAAATTAATGCAATACTGAAGAATGCCTTACAAACTTCATACAATCCAGATTGGATGCCTTACAAACAATCTACTCAACTCAATACTTCTTCATCAAATCTTCACAACCATGTCCTACTCTCTGAAACCATTCATGAAATTTAGCTCTATCCTTGAGAAAGACTCACAAACAATTAAACACACTACCTTGTAGTAGGTATATTTCAGATGCCTTACAAATGAGCTATACTAGAGCATAAACACAATCAAAAGAGACAAGACAACAATGAGTAGGAACTGCACTGTATTCTCATTAATCCAAATTGTTTCCAAGTATCCAGACAGTAAACTCAAGAACTAAACATGAAAAATAAGTATGCTTTACAATAGAAATCTTCAAACCAATGGTAACTTGTACTGAACCAAGCAGAGACAAGAACCAGAACAAGACCAGGAACCTCCACTGGAACCCTCAAAGTAGAGAGAAGAAGGAAATAAATAGAACCCAAGAAACCCTAATATTTTTTAGCAATTCACACCTATCCCTTTTCAAATCTGATCATACTTGCTATTGAAAAACTTAATTTCATTTTGTCCTTTCAGAAATATGACTCTAATCTCTATTGGTGACTTCAAAGCCTATTTTCAACTGCCTCCAAAATATGATATTGAAATTGTCGGTGATTTTTAAAATATGACTTAACTTGCTTTCAAAGTCTTTACAAAATCAGACTTATTCCATTAATATCTGACTCGACAAAGAAATCTGACTTCACTCTGCAAGTGCCTCTTTAAAATCTGATGTCTCTCTGAATAATATCTGCTGCCAAAATCTAAGAACAAAAAAACTCTGGGAAAGCCTTTCTTGAAAAATTTGCAATAAAATATTATGCATTTTGTCTCTCTTCTGTGTAGATTTGATTTCATTCTGCCCCTTCAAAATCTGACCTTATCTTCTGCAAATCTGACTGTCATTCTGTGAAAATATGATTTTCATCTGTTATTGCAAAAAAATCTCCAGGAATGCATTTTTGACAAGCATTTGCAATAAAAGATTAAAAAATATCCCGTGCACATTTCAACATCTTGAAATACTCAATTTTCTACATTTTTGACCAGACTTCACCAGAAATTGACATATGGCATGCTCTGATTGGCTGTTCTAAACTGATATTTAACTCACCTTTTAACCCAGGTCACCTTTTCCTCTTTGTCTCCAAGTCTTTGAATGAAATTTGACTTAGCATTTATAACTGGCAACCACGTGACCAAACTTAGTCTCCAAGTCTCTGAGTCTTTTTGACTTAACCACAAACCTTTAACAACTTTGCGACAAGCATCTGGCGGCTAACATTTTTCATCTGGTGACCACACGACTGGCGGTTATCTCTAGTCGCGGTGGTTATCTCTGGCATTTGGCGACCTCGTGATTAACCACTAGCGGTCAGTCGCCAAGTCTTAGTGGTTTTCTCCTCCAGTAGTCATCTTCTAGTGACCATGCGACTAAGTGCCACATGTCATCTTGCCATGTCATCATCTATGTCATCACACCTCCACGTCATTCATTCTATAAAATTTACCTAACTTCAAATTCTGGGCATGGAAACTGAGGCACCTACCACTTGGACACATGCGTGGAGAGCCTCCTCATCAGCTTCACATTATGTATTGAGCCTTGTTGGTTATAAACTCTCCATACTTCCACTGCATGAGCAATGTGGGATAAACTCGCTAATGGTTTTTTTAAAGTTCTTTATGCATCATGCCCAAAATTAACCTTACTCAAGAATAGCGTTGGCTGAGGGGCCTACCAAAGAGCCTTAGCTCTTTATTCATATTAGAAATGAGTGCTAGAGTATATGATCATTACAAACTATCCCCACGGGAAGAATGTGGGATAAGTAATTTGCAAGTTTTTGACATTTAGCCTGCGCGCACTTTCCACATTACATCTGCAAATTCATAATGTATGTTTTAAACTCCCATGTTGCACTGGGTATCTCTAAATATTCATGCAGGCTTTGGTCATTGGCATTGGAAATTATAAATCTTTCCTCTTTAGTCATTTTGCAGACTCCTCTGCTTCTCACGTGGTGTGCTCCTCCCTCAGGAACAACATGGACAACTATTATTGGTTTTAAAACATTTAAAACAAAACTTCATCATAATATCCTATGCCCTGGAGTCTCCTCTTGTCTCTTTCTGTCTGGCGCTGGCTCTTCCTTATTTCCACGCTGGCTTTGCATAGCGTCTGCAATGAAGTTTTAACTCCTCTTTCTGTTCTGTGCTGGCAATTTGCATAGCATTGGCATTAACTTACTATTTTATTCATTAACCTACACAAGCATCCTTCTTTCACTTAATACGGAAGAACCACACAATAGTTTGTATTTGTATTGAATTTTTTTTAATATCCTTCATACATGCTGACCGAGTTCTCTAGTCAAACACCTGTGTGGACCCTTGAACATCTGATTTGCTATGAAAACTATGCAAATTACATTTGGTTTGATGCTTCATTCCTCCTTTCTATGGTGGAGTCCTCTGCTAATTAACATGTTTCAAATGTTTTTAAGACCTCCAATTACCATGCGATGATCTACCATTTACTTTTAATGTATTGGCCATTTTTTCAATTTCCACGCACAACATCATTCTAGATTCCAGCGTGGACAAGCAGTGTGGGCATTCATAGCATCTACCAATTGTATTTGCAAAAATTTGTAAACCTTTCATCCCATAATCAATGCACAACTTTTAAGTGCTATGTCTTGCACAATCCATTGCATGGTGTCTTCTTCAAACATTTATCAATGTTTTGTTTTGTTTTTATAACATTCCATCTCCTTCATTGTCGTGTGGATGGTGTTCAATATAAGAATCTTCATAAAAATTCTCTTCTTTAGATGATTTAATTATATTCTTGTAATTTGGCCAGCATAGGTCATCAGCTCGAAGATTGATGGGCACTCAATCAACAATTGATGCATGGTCCATCGGGATATAAAAAAGTAGCTCTCTAACCCATAAAAAAAATGCATGCCAACCAAAAGGCAGTCATTAATGAATCCTGGACAACCTTGGAAGGGACAAGCAATAGATATCCATGTGTTAACATATTTCTCAAATATATCTTTATGTAATGAAAGGAAACATTTGACAAGCAAACCACCTATCGAATGTGAAATTATTTCCAAGTCTTTCAAACCTTTACCAATATGCATTCAAAATTCAACTCCTTTGTTCAAATATGCAACTCTCTTGGTGTTTCAACTTATAGTTCCAATGCCTCAAATATACTTTCACCTTCTTTAAGTACAAACCATTATGCAAATTATCACAAAACATTAAACTAGCGACTTTACAATCACTTTTGATATTTCTGCAAACTGAACTTTTTAATGGCAACTGGCCTCCGGAACAAGCCTTAAAAACTGACCGAAACAAGCAATCCGGCCCTGACACTTGGCAAGAAGATCCATTCATCTATAATAAATATGCATGTAAATGAGCTTCTCCAGATCTTACTCCAGGTGCAATATGCAACTGATCAAACTTAGCAATTTAGAAAACTATGCAAATGTGATATGCTGAAACAACATAAACTTCATCTGGATAGGCCATTGCAAAATTACTAAATCATGCTTTGAAGTTTCACCATCATGTCAGATAGTAAATTTACTTGCAATAAAAATAATGCCACAATCAGATCATGAAAACAACATTCAAACCAGAAGTTATCAATCTTGAAAAATGACCATTCTGTAAATTTCAATTTGTTCTGCATTATAAACTGCACAAAATGACTTCAAGTTTGAATTCAAAAACTTATCAAGAATGATCCTTCAGAATCTGAACCTATGATCATAGATTCAATTTCCCACATGGATCATGAATCCTCAACTAACTTGCAATGAGAGTGAACTGATCAATAGGTACAAATCTGCAAAGTTAGCCCATTAAAATTTTTATGAATTTTACCACAGTGAAAATGTAGAAACTAGATTTGGAATTAGCATGGAAAAGTGATCAACTAGATTGACCAAAGTCTGAAAATCCTTGGGAAGGTTCAAATCCATGTTTAAAATACAATGGAAAACTCAATTATAAAAAATTTTCAACTGGGTACACATTTTCAAGACCTCAAAGTGGGCAACTTAGTAATTCTGCACTTAAATACTCAGGAAATTAGAATTATTCACTAACAGAATGGTTCTAAAAACCTTGTCATCTGATTCCATAGGGATCTACAAATTGGAAATATTGGTTTGTTTTCATGCTTACAATACCTGGGAACACACCATGATGTCATACCTATCCATCTGATCAAAGATGCAGGCCTTCAAAATAAGGTATTCAGAAATTTGCATTCAACAACTTTGGGAAACTTAACAAAGTGCCAACAGAATCAGACTGGAAAATTGCTCAAATGGATTCATCATGATTTGGAAACTGAAATATATGAAGTATTTGACCATTGAAACATAGTACAAAAGGAACTTTCCCAATTGAATCAACTAGTCAAAAGTTATAACCTGTCAAACTGGGCTATTCAGATTTCTGAGCAGAACAAAGATGCAAACAGTTCTGAGCACCCAACTTTGGGGAATATGGAAACTTATCAAACTAATTTCAAATGGCTTGGGTTCTGAAACATAAGCTCTCTGATATTCATATAACACATTCTCTAAGAAGTGACTTATGAAACTCAATAGGGTACAAGATATTCAGAAGCAAACTAGGCCCTGACAACAAAATGACACCTTAGCAAAAATGCAGATTTAGGTGACCACCTCAAAGTGACTACTCCCTAAACATGTCAGATTTGAAATTTAGGAGTTGAAACCCATTGCATATGTGAAATGAAAGGTACTGAAGCCTCTTCCCAATTGGTACATCATGAAAATCGACAGGGTATTTTTCATAAGTACTTCAACTAAGCCTTCTCACACAAATTTTTCAAGGGTACCCACCTAGCTTATCTGAGAATTTTAACATGGTCACTCCAAATTTGTGCCAAATTTGAGAGGACCAATAGTGGCTCTGATTGAGGATGATTTAAATGGAAGTTTATACCAAGAACCACAGATCTCTGGAGTAGCAAACCACCCCAAAACTAAAAATTAGATTTTATCTCTTTTCTCTTTCTTCTTTTCAACCTTCACCTCTTAAAAATTTTCAGAAAATAGGGAAACCTCTTACTGAAAGAAAAAAAACAACTGAAAGGAAAAGCAACTATATAATATGTTCACTATCTACAAGAGGCCCAAAACCCCAAAACTAAAAAATCAAATCTTACCTCTGTCAAACACAAAGCTCTCTGCCCCATGTTTCAAAAATATGATAACAGTACCACTCTTATCTGTCTGTTCCAATCCACTATCATCCTATATCAACTCATCACATGACAAAAAATCTGCATATTCTTCATATGAGCTTCCATAAATATTAGGCAGATTTTCATCATAAAAAATTTGTGGCATACATATGTCACATTCATTAGATAAGAACATACTTTGATATCTGTGACTTTTATCATCTTTCATTTGTAAACCACAACTGAAAAACTCACCATTCAACTGAAAGGAGAGATACTCAACCTCTATCATACTACTTGGGAAAGCATCATTAGGCCCATTCACATCCATCATTTTCCTCTCAAAAGAAAATATACCTTGATCTTTATGCAAAACCTAAGAGGCTTATCACTTGGATAATGATCATCAAACTTAGGACATTCATCAAATATAACATGATAAATCATCTTAGGATATGGAACAACAACCTCAGCATCAAAAATAGGAGCACCTTGCATATCATAAATCTTCTTTCTAAAAAGAAAGGCATCCTACACCTTATTATCATCAAACAAACTCAAAGCAAAGTGGTGGGTGGGAGGGAAAATACCAATATATTGAATGTTTTCCAATGAAACTTGAGCCACTGATTGACCATCATTTAATGGTTCAAAGGTAGATTTAAAATCAAAAAAAGATTCAAAATCCTCATTGTTATCCAAATCAATACTTAACTCCATATTTATATTTTCCACATCTACTGAATCTGAAACCACACCGAAAACATCATCATCTGATAAATCAAAATGAATTATGTTGTAACCTTGTGAAAAAGAAGTGGAAGGAAAATGAGAAATATTAGTATCACAACTCTGAACATCTGATACATATTCCTTGTCAAAGTCAATGTGTGTGAAATGCTAAAATTAAAGTCTATCATTCTTTGAAAATCTAAGATATTCACAAGACAATAATTCTGAAATATCTTCACTATGCAGTGAATCATTGTCATCATTTACATTCATTACCTCATTGTCTTCTTGTATGATGCTGCAAATTTTTTCTTGGTTGGAGTCTTGTAGTGAAACCTCTGAAATCACATATTCTTGTGTAAGGTCCTCACTACAAACACTCATGTCTGCATCATAGTTGTCTTCTTGCTGGTTGCATATATCTTTCTCATTGTCTTGCTACTCATAAAGCTTTATATCAATATCATAATCAGCAATATCTTCACCAATAGTATACTCTTGATCATCACTAAACATATATTCATCTTTATTACTTTCAATATCATTAAATTCATATTCACTGTCAGATTTATCACTAGATTCTTCAATAATCTCAGACATTTCAAATTCATTATCATTGTTCTCAACATATGATATATCTTTAGAAGTAGTGTTCTCTAAACCCTTTATCCATTCTATAACTTGCTGAAATTTTTTTTCCCTCTGAGAAATTGATAACTTACATGTATGAGGGAAACAAATTTGAAAAAATAACTCAACCCATACATACTCCTGAGGACAAAAAATTATATTGTAGCCTTTTAGCTTACTAGCAAATCTTATGTAGAAATCATTTGGTGATTCTCCTTCCTCTCTGCTCATGTGTCCTTGCAAAAGTAACACCATGCTTTCTTGAAGTCTTTGTCTCAACATATCTGTCTCTGCTTTGATAAAATCAAACTTTGATATAGGATCTTTTAATTCAGATATGTCATGTTTGTCACTATACTTTTTATCCTCATATTGCTCTACATCACTAAGCTTCTCAAAATCACTAAATCTTTCAATAAAACAAGCCTCTAATGCTTTCATGGATTCTATTGAGCCATGAGGTAGATTCCTAAACCAATCTCTTGCAACATCAACTAAGGATATTACAAAAAGTTTCATCAATATATCCTCATGTGAAATGTTATGGTTATCTACCAAGTCAGCACACTTTTCTAAATGATCTCCAGCTGACTGCTCACCAAAACCAGAAAACTTTGGCAAACACTCCCTAACCTTTGATGGAATATGATTTGGATATCCATAGATACCCTCAAAAATAATTTCCCCATACAAATTATTACCCCTCCAATCACTAGATTGTGACATCTTAGTAGTCAAAAAGATTACAAATTGCCACTCTCATTTATTACATATCTCATTCAGATTTTGCAAAAATGCAAGTAAAAACTTGAAATATGTAAAATTATTTTCCAACTGATTCCTTTTTTCTTTAGTGCTGCAATCACTTGATAAGAAAAACTATTAAAACTTTGTGAAATACCTGGATGTACTTGAGCTGCTACAAGAATGTGTTCTTTGAAAACACCTTTAAATCAGCTTCAAAACATGTAGAAAATCTGTTGTCACTGTCACTGCAAGTTCACTTTCTTTGTAATCTTTCTTTAACATGCACACTGGTGCAAATCAGGGAACTCAGATTCGCCACTCACCAGTAATGAGATTGTGTTAATATAACTTTGAGGAACTTGGACTTGCAAATACTGTGCAATGACAGAAAAACAGGCTTGACTCACTTTACAAAAATTTGAGGAATATATTTTCTTTGCAAACAATGAATCTATGACCAGACTCTGGGTTGATTCAGCAAAGCAAGGAATTAAACATTTTAAACTTGCTATCCTTTTATTGATCCCCAGTAGAGTCACCAATTTGTTAGGGTTTTTTCTTGCATGAAACACAGTGCTTGATAAACTACTTGAACACTATACCCTTTAATACTGCTTCAAGCCAAGAAAAGCCTAATTGCTAAGGATTGAAAAAAAATCCTTCTTCATTTTAAGCCTCACATATACTCAGGAAGGTTTAACCTCTTTATGGTTACTGATTACATAGTAAATATTAATGTGGAAACTGATTTTCTATTAGGAGTTATTGAGCCAACTTATGAAACATTCTGCATATGACCAAGCATAACCAAATGCAAAACTTAACAAGACAAACCACGATTGTAAATATAGCATAAACTAGTGATACAAGGAATTTCATCCTTCTTCCTTTTAAGGAGGGATAACCTAGTTGATTCACTCTCTAAGGAATCACTAAGACAGACAATATCCTGTTGATATGAGTCCTTAATGAGTTCAGATCATTTGTTCTAAAAACTAGATGAAATTGATTAATTTGTGTATAATTAAATGGAGAAAACACTTGTTTAGCAAACTCTAGATCAATGCTTATTCCTTGGGCAAAGAGTCAATGAAAACATATGTCAACAATGATAAATTAATGAAATACTAAAGAATGCCTTACAAACTTCATACAATTCAGATTGGATGCCTTACAAACAATCTACTCAACTCAATCCTTCTTCATCAAATCTTCACAACCATGTCCTGCTCTCTGAAACCATTCATAAAATTTAGCTCTATCCTTGAGAAAGACTCACAAAAAATTAGACACACTACCTTGTAGTAGGTATATTTTAGATGCCTTACAAATGAGCTATACTAGACCATAAACACATTCAAAAGAGACAAGACAACAATGAGTAGGAACTGCACTGTATTCTCATTAATCCAAATTGTTTCCAAATATCTAGACAGTAAACTCAAGAACTAAACATGAAAAAAAAGTATGCTTTACAATAGAAATATTCAAACCAATGGTTACTTGTACTGAACCAAGTAGAGACAGGAACCAGAACAAGACTAGGAACCTCCACTAGAACCCTCAAAATAGAGAGAAGAAGGAAATAAATAGAACCCAAGAAACCCTAATATTTCTGAGCAATTCACACCTATCCCTTTTCAAATTTGATCATACTTGCTATTGAAAAACCTAATTTCATTTTTTCCTTTCATAAATATGACTCTAATATCTGTCGGTGACTTCAAAAGCTTGTTTTCAACTGCCTCCAAAATCTGATATTGAAACTGTCAGTGATTTTTAAAATATGACTTAACTTTCTTTCAAAATCTTTACAAAATTAGACTTATTCCACTAATATCTGACTCCACAAAGAAATCTGACTTCACTCTGCAAGTGCCTCTTTAAAATCTGATGTCTCTCTGAAGAATATCTAATGCCAAAATCTAAGAACAAAAAACCTCCAGGAAAGCCTTTGCTGAAAACTTTGCAATAAAATATTAAGCATTTTGTCTCACTCTTCTGTGTAGATCTGATTTCATTCTGCCCCTTCAAAATTTGACCTTATCTTCTGCAAATCTGACTGTCATTCTGTGAAAATCTAATTTTTATCTGTCATTGCAAAAAAATCTCCAGGAATGCATTTTTGACAAGCATTTGCAATAAAAGATTAAAAAAAATATCCTGTGCACATTTTTTTATCTTGAAATCCTTATTTTTCTACATTTTTGACCAGACTTCACCAGAAATCGACATATGGCATGCTCTGATTGGTTGTTCTAAACTGATATTTAACTCACCTTTTAACCTAGGTCACCTTTTCCTCTTTGTCTCCAAGTCTCTGAATGAGATTTGACTTAGCATTTATAACTAGCGACCACGCGACCAAACTTAGTCTCCAAGTCTCTGAGTCTTTTTGACTTAACTGCAAACCTTCAGCGAATTTGCGACTAGCATCTGGCGGCTAACATTTTTCATCTGGTTACCATGCGACTGGCGGTTATCTCTAGTCACGGTGGTTATCTCTGGCATTTGGTGACCTTGTGATTAACCACTAGTGGTCAGTCGCCAAGTCTCAGCGATTTTCTCCTCTGACAGTCATTTTCTAGCGACCATGCGACTGAGCACCATGTGTCACCTTGCCATGTCATCACCTACATCATCACACCTCCACGTCATTCATTCTACAAAATTTACTTACCTTCAAATTCTAGGCACCGAAACTGAGGCACCTACCACCTGGATGCGTGCGTGGAGAGCCTCCTCATTAGCTTCACATTATGTATTGATCCTTATTGGTTATAAACTCTCCATACTTCTACCGTGTGAGCAATGTCAGATAAAATCGCTAATGGTTTTTTTAAAGTTCTTTATGCATCGTGCCCAAAATTAACCTTACTCAAGAATAGTGCTGGCTGAGGGGCCCGCCAGAGAGCCTTAGCTCTTTATTCATATTAGAGATGAGCACTAGAGTATATGATCATTACAAACTATCCCCATGGGAAGAATGTGGGATAAGTAATTTGCAAGTTTTTGACATTTAGCCTGCGCGCGCTTTCCACATTACATCTGCAAATTCATAATGTATGTTTTAAACTCTCGTGTTGCACTGGGTATCTCTGAATATTCATGCAGGCTTTGGTCATTGGCATTGGAAATTATAAATCTTTCCTCTTTAGTCATTTTGCAGACTCCTCTACTTCTCGTGTGGTGTGCTCCTCCCTTAGGAACAACATGGACAACTATTATTGGTTTTAAAACATTTAAAATAAAACTTCATCGTAATATCCAATGTACTGGAGTCTCCTCTTGTCTCTTTTTGTCTGGCGCTGGCTCTTCCTTATTTCCACACTGGCTTTGCATAGCATCTGCAATGAAGTTTTAACTCTTTCTGTTCTATGCTGGAAATTTGCATAGCTTTGGCATTAACTTACTATGTTATTCATTAACCTGCGTAAGCATCCTTCTTTCACTTAATACGAAAGAACCACACCATAGTTTGTATTTGTATTAAATTTTTTTTAATATCCTTCATACATGCTATGCGAGTTCTCTAGTCAAACACCTGCATGGACCCTTCAACATCTGATTTGCTATGCAAACTATGCAAATTACATTTGGTTTGATGCTTCATTCCTCTTTGCTGTGGTGGAGTCCTCTTCAAATGAACATGTTTCAAATGTTTTTAAGACCTCCAATTACCATGCAATGATCTGCCATTTACTTTCAATGTATTGGCAATTTTTTCAATTTCCACGCACAACATCATTCTAGATTCCAGCGTGGACAGGCAACATGGGCATTCATAACATCTACCAATTATATTTGCAAAAATTTGTAAACCTTTCATCCCATAATCAATGTGCAGCTTTTAAGTGCTATGTCTTGCGCAATCCATTGCATGGTGTCTTCTTCAAACATTTAGCAATGTTTTGTTTTGTTTTTATAACATTCCATCTCCTTCATTGCCACGTGGATGGTGTTCAATATAAGCATCTTCATAAAACTTCTCTTCTTTAGATGATTCAACTATATTATTGTAATTTGGCCAGCATAAGTCCTTAGCTTGTAGATTGATGGGCACTCAATCAACAATTGATTCATGGTCCATCGGGATATAAAAAAGTAGATCTCTAACCCATAAACAAAATGCATGCCAGCCAAAAGGAAGTCATTAATGAATCCTGGACAACCTTGGAAGGGAGAAGCAATAGATATCCATGTGTTAACATATTTCTCAAATATATCTTGATGTAATGAAAGGAAACATTTGACATGAAAACCACCTATCAAATGTGAAATTATTTCCAAGTCTTTCAAACCTTTACCAATATGCATTCAAACTTCAACTCCTCTGTTCAAATATGCAACTCTCTTGGTGTTTCAACTTATAGTTCCAATGCCTCAAATATACTTTCACCTTCTTTAAGTACAAACCATTGTGCAAATTATCACAAAACGTCAAACTAGCGAACTTACAATCACTTTTGATATTTTCGCAAACTAAACTTTTTAATGGCAACTGGCCTCCGGAACAAGCCTTAAAAATTGACCGAAACAAGCAATCTGGCCCTGACACTTGGCAAGAAGATCCATTCATCTATAATAACTATGCATGTAAATGGGCTTCTCTAGATCTTACTCCAGGTGCAATATGCAATTGATCAAACTTAACAACTCAGAAAATTGTGCAAATGTGATATGCTGAAACAACATAAACTTCATCCAGATAGGCCATTGCAAAATTACTAAATCATGCTTTGAAGTTTCACCATTAGGTCAGATAGTACATTTACTTAAAATAAAAATGATCCCACAATCAGATCATGAAAATAACATTCAAACCAGAAGTTATCATTCTTGAAAAATGACCATTATGTAAATTTCAATTTGTTCTGCACTGTAAACTGCACAAAATGCCTTCAAGTTTGAATTCAAAAACTCATCAAGAGTGATCCTTCAGAATCTAAACTTCTGATCATAGATTCAATTTCCCACATGGAACATGAATCCTCAACTAACTTGTAATGAACGCGAACTGATCAACTGGTACAAATCTGCAAAGTTAGCCCCTTAAAAATTTTATGAATTTTACCACAGTGAAAATGTAGAAACTAGATTTGGAATTAGCATGGAAAAGTGATCAACTAGATTGACCAAAGTCTAAAAATCCTTGGGAAGGTTCAAATCCATGTTTGAAATACAAGGGACAACTCAATTATAAAAAATGTTCAACCGGGTACACATTTTCAAGACCTCAAAGTGGGCAACTTAGTAATTCTGCACTTAAATACTCAGGAAATCAGAATTATTCACTAACAAAATGGTTCTAAAAAACTTGTCATCTAATTCCAGAGGGATCTGCAAAATAGCAATATTGGTTCATTGTCATGCTTACAATACCTGGGAACACACCTTGATGTCATACCTATCCATCTGATCAAAGATGCAGGCCTTCAAAATAAGGTATTCAGAAATTTGCATTCAACAACTTTGGAAAACTTAACAAAGTGCCAACAGAATCAGATTGAAAAATTCCTCAAATGGATTCATCATGATCTGGAAAATGAAATATATGAAGTATTTGACCACTAAAACATAGTACAAAAGGAAATTTCTCAATTGAATCAATTGGTCAAAAGTTATAACCTGTCAAACTGGGCTATTCAGATTTCTGAGCAGAACAAAGATGCAAACAATTTTGAGCAACAAACTTTGGGGAATATGGAAACTTATCAAACTAATTTCAAATGGCTTGGGTTCTGAAACATAATCTCTCTGATATGCATGTAACACATTCCCAAATCTGTGACTTATGAAACTCAATAGGGTACAAGATATTTAGAAGCAAACTAGGCCCTGGACAATAAAATGAGACCTTAGCAAAAATGCAGATTTAGGTGACCACCTCAAAATGACTATTCCCTAAACATGTCAGATTTAGAATTTAGGAGTTGAAACCCACTACATATGTGAAATGAAAGGTACTGAAGGCTCTTCCCAATTGGTACATCATGAAAATCGACAGGGTATTTTTTATAAGTACTTCAACTAAGCCTTCTCACACAAATTCTTCAAGGGTACTCACCTAGCTTATCTGAGAATTTTAACATGGTCACTCCAAATTTGTGCCAAATTTGAGAGGACCAATAGGTACCTTGGGTTAGGGCTAGTTTTTACCTATGGGGTAACCCTAGATCATCATTATGGCTCTCCAAAATGCCTACCTTTCAAAAGTGGCAAAAATGAAGATGGCAACATGCATTTAACTTGTCCCACACTCCTTACTAAACTCACAATTAAGAGGGGAGAAAAGAGGTAAGACAAAAGGACTAGAGGGCATGTATCATTAATTTCTAGGTCTTGAGTACAATTCTAAGGGTATTTTTAGAGGGTTTTGGAGAAACTTAGTGGGTGTTCACCCACTCTCTAATTTTAGAGACAATTAGGGCTGGAGGAAAAAAAAAGAAAAGGGATAAGGGCTTCTTCTCAACCACATTCTTGCCATTTTTCTTGGACAAAGGTTGGTGGATTCTTGCCATGGAGAAATACTCTTTCATGTTAGATTTGTATTTTATTGTCTTATGAATATGTAAATCTTGTATGGTATTCATTTATGTAAATCTTTTATAGTGTTGTTGTATGTAGATTTTTTTGTTATGTGTTGGGTTGGGAATGCATTTGGAATTTGTTTCATTCTTATTATTTTAGGTTAGGAGTATTTTTCATGGGAGTTAAGTCATTACTCACCCTTTGGGAAGGGAAGAAGTGGCCTTGGGTGAAGGGGTTAGTTGGGCTCTCCATTATAGTGAGAGTCTCTTCTCTTGGAGAAGAGGGATAATTTCATGGAGTATGGGCTCCATGAAGCCATGTTGTATATATTGTTTTGGCATAGAAATGACCAAATGTGTATATGGAAAGAATGTAAATGAAGTCTTGAAAAGGTATGGAAAAATTTTTGTTGAGGAATTTGAAAATGCAATGGCATTCTCCTCCTTGGAAAATCCCACCTTTACCTTACTTGAATGGGTTTTAAAAACTCATTTGTGAAGCCTTGTTTGGGAGTAAATTGTTGTGTTGTGCATATGGGTTAGTTGTGAGAATTGGGATGTGTTATCTTGTTTAGCCTTGGTTCTCCAAGTTTGGGGGTGGTCTCCTTGAGACCTTGGTTGGGAGGCAAGTTTCCCATGGTTTGCCTCATATTTTTTGCAGATTTTTGAAGTCAAGTTGGATGTGAAAAAAGCTTGGGAGGTGTCTTCATTTTGGTGTTGTTGTGAAAGAGCAACTTTAATGTTGCATGATTACTCCTTGTGTTGAGGATCATTTTTGTTAAGTGTTGTAAAGTCCATTTTGTAAGCTTGTTAAGAAAAATGTGAAAAGCTCGCATTCCTTTTGTAATGATATTCATAGCATGTAAACCTTGTAGATTGTTAAATCTTGAAATTTCTAATGTATGTGACTTTAAATTTTTAAGTCAAAAACACTACATGTTTCCTTTAGAATTCTAAAATTTTATCTCAATTAGATCAACACTTTATCTTCAAAATGATTGTATTCCCAATCCTTAAAAAGAAGAGATTAGTTTACTAACTATAGTAACTCAAAGGAATTAATGTATTAATGAAAACAATCACCCAATATTATTAATCAAATTTTAGTTGCATAGTGTATGACAAAAAAAAATAATAATCAAATTCATACATGTATCTACTTAAAAAAAGAAATCAATGATATCAATATGTTAGAAACTATAACCAAATTTTACCATGACATTTTTCAGAATGTAGAGGAAAAATGCTCTATGAAAAATGTGTGGGGAGAGATTTAATTACCTCCCCTTACATAGAGAATGTTCTCTAAAGATTCCCTCTTTAAAACCCCTTTATTACCTCCTAAACACCCCTTTTAATTACCCTTTTTATGCTAATAAATAGTCTTTTATTTGGGAAGGCTTAATGTTCTTCATCCATTCTTGTGGGCCCCACAATAATCTTTTCTCTTGCCTTTCTTTTCCCCATGCAAAATTTGGGCTGACATGATATTTAATCATTTACCCAAGATTAGACCCTTCCCCATTCAATGCAAATTGGGTTTGACATGAGGATAAATGCACACCCATGGGACAAAGGAGTTTTAATATACTTTAACATAAGGGAAATTTGCTTTGGGCCCACCTCAGCCTTGGAAGATTTCGCATGCTCTCCATACTCCTTGGTTTTAATGCCACCATACCCTTTTCATGTGAAATTTATATGTTGACTTTACCTTAAGATTCCAACACATTAGATGGAGTACTTTGCAGTGGCCCCATCACCCTTGTTTCATGCGAATGCCTTTGCAAAGGCTCTTCTCCCTTAAAACAATTTTCAGGATTTGAGTGGATTTGGGTTCCACACCCCTCATCCACTTGGAAAGTGGGCCTTGGGGGATGGGGAGATGATGTGATAGCTTGATAGGCTAGAAGGTAGATAGGGTGATAGGTTGGTAGATAGGTAGATAGATAGATTATAGCTAGTTAATAGGTAGTTAGTTGATAGTTAATAGATTTAATAACATAATCTAATTTAATCAAGTATTGAACAACTTATTAAAATAATATTCTACTCTATCTATTGGGTACATAATTAAAATGGATCATTATATTTAGATAGATTAAGTTAGTTAAATAGACTTATTTCTTTATTGTGTTAATTGAATTATGTAGTCTCATTTAATAGATATACTTTCTATTTAAATTGTGTAGTTTAATTACTAGATTTATAACCTTAGTTTTTATGTGAAATATATAGATTTGCTAATATGTTATGGATTTAATTTCTTATTATTTAATTTAAATCATGTAATTTTGTTTAGATATAGTTTATTTAATTGTGTAGTTAATTATTGATTAATAGATGTAGTTTTTATGTAAAATGTATAGATAGATATTAATTTTATTTTATTATGATAAATTGAATTATGTTGCCCATGTATTTCAAAGGGGTTAGAGGTCAATTTAAATTTTTTATTTGAGGTTAATTTAATATTCTATTAGGGAATTAAAGGACTATAGTTGCATGAGAATTTGAAAGGGAGAATTTAATTATTTTTAGAAGGATAAGGATTAGATTAGATTTTGATTATTGAATTTTAAACTAGTGGTTAATGGTCGAAAGAGAATTGGGATTAAATTTAAATGAATAAGTTGTAATCAAGGTTAAAAAATAAAGTAATTACCAGGGAAACCTAATTCAACGTATGACTCTTAACAATTGAATATCACCATGATACTATACATGGATTAAAACATGAAACTAGAGTTAAATCAACCTGACCCAAGTGTTCATGTAACCCATATGATAAATTGATGCTCTAATTTTGCATCCGTATGTGGTGCGACCCTAATTCAACCTATGTATATACCTTGCAACTCAAAGACTAACCTTACCATGCTATCACATTACCTCAATACATCCTTTGTTAGTGGTATGCACTTGCATTTTAATTTTTTTTTGTATGTGTGTTTTGCCCTAGTTTTGGGCATGACAAGATCCTCATAATCAAGAGGACATTGATGAGAGAACCAAGAAAAGAGGAACCAAGCCAAAGAAGAGCACTCTTTAGAGTGAATTAAAAAATCATAGGAAAGGTGTGTAGGGTCATCACTCACTCAGGCTCAACTAATAATATCATTAGTGAAGAGGCAGCCACCAAGCTAAATTTGAAGAGGATTCCACATGACAACCCATACAAGGTTACATGGCTCAACAAAGGAGAACATGTGTTTGTAGGATAACAAGCATGGGTAGAGTTCACCATTGAAAAGTACAAGGATACAGTTTTATGTGAAATTCTTCCCATGGATGCATGCCACTTTCTACTTGGAAGGCCATTGCATTTTGATAGGCAAGCCATGCATGATGGAACCAAGAATGCATACTAAGTCAAGAAATATGGAGTGAATTTCAAAATTCAGTCCCTGACAGAAGGAGAGGGGAAGACATCAAGTCCAAGTGTGCTCGTGGTTGGTGAGAAGGAGTTCTTGAAGAATCTAGGAGAAGGAGAAGGATTTGGGTTTGCATTAGTGCTTAAGCCAAAGAGTGAAGTTGCTATCAAGAAATTAGAGATACCAAGAGAAGTGCAAGAAATGCTTGAAGAGTATAGAGACATTGTGAATGATGGTCAGCCCACTCCTCTACCTCCTAAGATACTTGTTAGCCACAAGATTGACTTCATTCCAAGAGATACCTTACCCAACAAAGCTGCCTATAAGATGACCCCTCAACAAAATGAGGAAATAGCCAAGATAATCCAAGAGCTACTAGACCAAGGCCTAATTAGGAAGAGAATAAGCCCATGTGCAGTCCCTACTATTTTAGCACCCAAGAAAGGAGGAGCTTGGAGACTTTGTACTGATTATAGAGCCATTAATAGAATAAAAATTAGGTACATGTTCCCAATACTTATAATAGAAGACCTCATGGGCTATTTAGGGGAGACAAAGTACTTCAACAAGCTTGACCTTAAGAGTGGCTACCACCAAATTAGGATAAATGAAGGAGATGAATGGAATGTAGCCTTCAAAACTATAGAAGGTTTGTATGAATGGCTTGTAATTCCGTTTGGTTTATCTAATGCTCCCTCAACTTTTATGAGGCTTATAAATGAGGTATTGGTAGAATGCATTGGTAATTTTGTTGTTGTCTACCTAGATGAAATTTTAGTTTTCAGCAAAACTAAGTAGGAGCATATTAAGCATTTGAAAATTGTTTTCAAGAAATTGTATGATGAAAAACTAATGATCAATTTGGAGAAGTGTGACTTCATGAAGCAGGAGATTGTATATCTCAGTTTTGTTTTGTCTCAGGGTGACCTCAAAATGGATCAAGAAAAGGTGGATGCCATTCTAAGTTGGTCTACTCCCAAGGCTACAACTGAGGTGAGAAGTATTCATGGTTTAGCTTAGTATTATAGAAAGTTCATTAGACATTTCAGTGGGATTTGTGCACCTATGTTAGACACCATTAGAGGTGGGATGAAGACAAAATTTCAATGGACACCACAAGCTGAGAAAGGGTTTGAAACACTCAAGGAGAAGATAGAAGAGTTTCCTACTATAGTTCTTCCAAGCTTTGATAATATTTTAACTATTGAATGTGATGCAATTAATGTGGCCATTGGGCTGTCATAAGCTAAGAAGGAAGACCAGTAGCTTTCCATAGTGAGAAGCTAAATGATGCAAAGAAGAAGTACTCTTCTTATGAATTAGAGTTGTATTCTCTAGTCCAAGAACTCAAGAAGTGAAGGAACTATTTTCTTTCAAAGGAGTTCATAGTATATACTAATAACCAAGCTCTTAGTTTCCTTAACTCTCAAGACAAACTTGGCAGCAAACACATGAAGTGGGTGGAGTATCTACAAGCCTACACTTTCAATATCAAGAATAAAAAGGGAGTACAAAATAAGGTTGATGATGCATTGAGAAGAAGGATTCTCACAGTCCAAGAAGTTCAGCTACAAAGCATAGATATTGATGGCTTCAAAGACCTATATGCTGAAGATGAAATTTTTTCCTAAATCTACAAGGTATGCAAGGAGTTTAAAAACAACTTTCATGGTGAGTTTTCTGAATATACTTTGCAGAATGATTTATTATTTAAAGGAGGTCACATTTGTGTTCCTAGAGGGTCTTTGAGAGAGAATTTGATTCAAGAAAAACATAATGGGGCACTTAGTGGTCATTTTGGAGTCAATAAGACTCAAGAGCTAGTTACTAGATTCTATTTTTGGCCTAAAATGAATAGAGATGTTAGACAATATGTGGAGAGTTGTGTAGTATGCCAAAAAGGAAACGGGAAATCCTCCAATGCAGGTCTTTATTATCCACTTCCAATCCCAACCAGACCATGGGAATTCATAAGCATGGATTTTGTAGTTGGTTTTCCAAGAACAAGGCAAGGATATGACAATATTTATGTTGTTGTGGACAGATTTAGCAAGATGGCTCATTTTATACCTTGAAAGACTATTCATGATGCTTGTAACATTGCTCAATTATTTTTTCAGTCAAGTGGTGAGGATCCATGGACTCCCACTTAGTATTATTTCAGACAGGGACACCAAATTCATGAGGTATTTTTGGAAGACCTTATGGCGAAAGCTTGGCACTAACTTGTCTTTTGGATCTTCCTATCATCCACAGACAAATGGCCAAACAAAGGTGGTAAATAGGAGCCTTGTTAACTTTCTGAGATGCCTCACAAAGGAGTATGTTCAAGCATGGGACCAACTCATTGGACAAGCTGAATATGCATATAATGATATAGTGAACAGATCAACTGGTAAGAGTCCTTTTGAAATAGTTTATGGATTTCAACCATGAGAGATTTTTGAACTTAGAGAATTGAAGGAAGGAATGCATGGTAGTGGATATGCTAAGGACTTTTCTCATTCCATGAGAGAAGTCCATGAAAGTGTGAGAAAGAAATTGGCTGAAAATGTTGAAAAGGTGAAGAAAAAGGTGGATGCAACAAAGAGGGATGTTCAATTTTAGATTGGAGAATTTGTGATGGTACACTTGAAAAAACATAGGCTACAAAAAGGTGTTCCTCACAAGCTACAGATGAAGAGGCTGGGTCCATGCAAGATACTTGAAAATTATGGAAACAATGCATATAAGGTGGAGCTTCCTGAAGATATTGGGCTGTCACCATTTTTTAACATTGCAAATTTGGTAGCATACAAAGGACCCATTAAAGATGCTGATTAGAAACTTCAAGAGGTAATACAAGAGGTAAAATACCTGAACTTAAACCCTACTCCATCTATGATAGCTGAAAAGATACTAGACTCAAGGGTCTACAAGAATACTAGGAACAAAGACTATATGGAGCACCTTGTCAAATGACATGAAAAAGAAGACGCTGATGGTACTTGGATTAGAAAAGAAAATTTCAAAAGATTGGGAATTGATTAAAACATGCTCAATCCAAGGATGGATTAACCTTTCTTTTGTTTGGGGGAGTATGGTGCAGGAGCACACCTAGCTTAACCCCTATGTTTTCATGCTTCGTTCTTTGATTTTTGGAATGTACTAACTCTAGCCAAGACAAGAGAGTTTGTGTTGACCTTAGAAGGTCATTTTATTTATCTTCCCTAAGATGGATATGACTAGATCAATCCATGGCTAGCTAGTTTTCTTATTAGTGTATTTTGTGTGTCCTTCAAGATAATGTTGTAGGTTGAGTCCTAGAGTGAAAAGGGAGTTTCTTAGATCAATTTGTATCTTAAAATGACTTTGAGGATGGTCATATGCCATATGTAAGAAATTGGAGAATGAAACTCAAAGGTTGGAGTCATATAGCAAAATTTGTCATTTTCTTGCCAAAGTTGTAAACTTGGCCAAAAAGTGCTAAAATGGGAAAACAAGGAAGAATGATGGCCGTCAAGAGGCTAAATAATTCTTAGGAATAATTAATATTCCTTAAGAAACACCCCAAAAATATCCCAATTCCTACTTGGTAGGAAAAATCCAAAAGACTAACAAAAAGGAAAAAGTTGCTATGACAACTTTTGAAAATTGCATGACAACTCTCAAGAAAATGTTGCAGACCGAGCTAGGAGAAGGAATGATGTTTTGTAACACCTCAATACATGATGGGAGGTTACATATGATGTGTAAAAACTATTCAAAACCATGAGAAATCATCTATAATGTCATAGGAGAAATTTTGAATGAAGGAAATTCTGAGTTTTTGAAGGATATCACTGTTTTGTACTTTTTGATTGCATGCTTGTGAAAATAGGATTGGAACTATGTTATAATGTTTGATCCACATGTTTTATAATCTTATGAAAGTTTTTCACTCAATTTATAAGTTTATTAGAGGTCATTTTTGCATGTTGTGAAAGTTTTCTCAAATTTTACCATCACAGTTATACAGTCAGTGAGTTTTTAATTGCATGCAGGGGATAATGGATTGAACTTCATAATCTAACCCTGAATCCTTAATCAGAATGCAATTACAGACCTTTTTCATTCAATAAGAAAGTTAGGAAGAGGTAATTTTTCTTAGGTTTGAAAATTATTCACTTTTAGACAGTCTGCTGCCACTGTCCAGGCAGTCCATGAAAATTCTCTTACCACTCCCTTTCCCACCATAGGAATTTTGTGGGTTTTTGATATTTGGGAGTGGACTTGTATTATATGATATGTGCAGGAGGAGGGGCCCCAAATTTTTTTTTCAATAATTTTAAAATGATTCCCTAGGTGAGTGCATAGCACCTGGCTAGGCAACATTAGAGCTTGTAAGCAAGAAATAGTGGGTTGAATGCATTGAAAGCTTCAATCCAAGATTGGATGCAGTTAGGGGGATGTGTAAAGGATAAAAATCTAGGAGGAGGGATCTCCAAGAGTAGTTTTTTCATGGTTGTGAATTGATCTCCTAAAAGGGTACTCAGATACCTGATTTGTTCATAACCTTGTTGAGAAGATTGTTGAGTAAAAGGGAGAAAACCTCGTTTGTAGGGCTAATCCAAGTAGCCCTATTTGGTGCAAAGTGGACAGTTTGGTAAGATTGAGTCACTAAACTCAATTTGTTTGCAATTATAAGGTGGAATGGGGTTGAATAACATCTAAACACATCCTCCATTCACTATGAAACAAGAAAGAGTCATGTTATGTGAATATGCAAGGTTGATAGGAATGTAGAATCCTTGGTTTGGTAAGAAATTGAATTGGTGTAACTAGGTGGGGTAGTTGGAAGGATAGGATTATGATCCTATATAGAGGAGGGTATCTAAGTGAACCCTAATAGGCTAGGAGAAAGCCTAAGGAAGTCCTTATAGCCAGTAAGGACACCAGAGCAACCCTAAACCTAGTTACATCAACTTAATCACTAAAGGTTAATCACATTTAATATCTTAAGATTACTTTGTTAACTGAGTGACCGTAGAATATTTTTTTAACCTAGTAATAGGGATAAGTTTGTTTAAGACATCTAAGGGACTTGGATTTGTTTTTGTGGTAACTGATTCACCCCTCTCCTCTCAGCTACTCAACTCATCTCCAAACTATCATAAGAACATCTTCTTCATCAGTAGATAATCAAACACAATTTTATAACATCACCATTCCAAATTTAACAAATTAATGATCTACATCTCAAACTATGTTACTAACCACATTTAAAACTAAAATTACCAATATATACTATAATAAATTTAATAAAATCATATGATAACATCTATTAATTTTTTAGTCTAATTTAACAAACCAATTAGTATAATTAGTAGTGAAGGATTGTGCACTTAATACCTCTTAATTAACCCAATCTTAACTTCAATGGAGAAAACCATAATACTTTAATAGAGATTTTACATTTTTTTTACCACACCCATAAGGTTGTCACTACATGATTTGTTGCGATTGATTGATTTGAAGAAGACTTTTAATAGGTTAAGCCTCCCTTATCAATCTGCCCATTTAGTATATTGGTGCTATTAACTTTTGACCCTGCATCTTAAGAAAGCTTCTTGATTGTATGGGTTGCATAGAATGCAAGATGCCTATGTTTGTTTTTAAGCATGGGAATGGTTTTAGTTTCCCCAATTAATTTGTGTCATTTTAAGATCTCTGATTCATTCGAAGGATGATGAAGTAGTAGTAAGGATATTTTACACTAGTTCCATGTTTGGTTTTATCGAGTGTCCCTCAATATCTTATGTTGAGATTATCTTATAGCTCTCCATTACGATCATGAATTTTCAATTTTGTATGGTGTCCTTGTTGGAAAGTGACAATGCAAGCAATTGTTATTTTGTCATTGCTTTCAAACCTTAATTGGTGAGACTATTGTTATTTGTTTAAATACCATATCTATTGTTGATGAAGAAGATTTAACAAGAAGACCAAGTGAATGGTTGAGTTAAGGCAACTAAAAGAGTATTTGATCAGTTGGCACTCTAGCAAAGTAATTAGTTGTTTATCTTTCAAAGATAGTTTTTCTAGCTGTTCTGTGTCGAGCAAGTTTGGCTTGTGCCTAGAAAAGTTGCTTATGACAAGAAAAGTTGCTTGTGCCAAGTAAAGTGGCTTGTGATGAGAAAAAAGTTTCTCAATGCCGAGCACCATTGAAATTGCCAAGTGGAAACAATGATGTTGGCTGACTTACAGTAATTGGATTAATGATGAGATTTGAGATCTCTGGCCGACTTAGTTGATTTTATTGGGATATGTAATGTTAATTAAATATTGATCCACATCATTTAATGTATGGGTAACTATAATTAATGCATGGTTTCAAGATTTAATTAGAGACTACTTTGGAGAAGTAAATGTAATGCAAAGATGGAATGATCTGTTGGATTTGACCTAACCTAAGATCTATGATCTTGTTTAAGTGGCAAAATATTTATCTGACCTAGATAGAGAGGTATATGATAACGTCAAGGGTTATTCATTGTGTGTGGATGTATGTATGTGTATGCAAAAGGTTGCATAGTTGATTTACTATTTAGCATGATCTAGTAGAGAAGGAAAAAGGCAGAAGCAGAAAGTTGCATGTGTGATTGCTTGACAAATTTCCAAGAAGATTAGAAGGTTGAAATGATAATGCAGGCTATCCAGTAAGTTAACATCAGAGCTATAATTGGATTTAAATTTGCAAAGTAAGTTGTATGTATTAGATCACAACTACTGATTACTTTCTTACCATTGTATCAGTTAAATCCTTTAACAAGGTTGACTTAATAGTCATTTGTATAAACCCTCTAACAAGGTGACATTCAGATTGGAATGTTCTAAGTCCTCTAACAAGGCCACTCCTGATAGGGTGATTTAATCATTTAACCAGGTCACACCTAGCAGTGTGTTATTGTAACCTTTCACAGGGTTGGCTCCTCACAGGGCATCACTTCAGAAGAGTGAAAACTTGGTAGCATGTTACTGGTGGTTTTTCCCTTATTAGGTTTTCACATTAAATACTTGTGTCAACTTGTGTGAATGCTTATGGTTTGCTTTACTGTTATGTTACAACAAGTTAATTTCAATTGACAGTAAACTTCATGATTAAAGTTGTTGATTTATGCTACTATTACTGAGTAGATCTGAAGTACAAAAAGTTTTTATTTTCTACATATATACCTAAGGATAACTGATTCACCCCTCCCCTCTCAGTTATTCTAAATTCATTCTATCAATTGGTATCAGAGCATTGGTCTCCTGAAAATATTTCGAAGGTACTTGGAGTGAAAAGATCAAGATGTATAAGAAGGAGGTTCCTAAGCTGAAAAAAGATAACTTCCTTGCATGGCAGAGTTTGATGAAACTACATTTGGCTGGCATTGGAGATGATGTTAAGTGACTTATTGAACATGCCTATGTACCACCTTCTACTCCTCTCTCAGTTGTACAACTAAGAGAAAAACAAGAGAATAATCAAGCAATGTTGGAGATCGCCTCCTCATTGAGCTATTTAGAGTTTGATGATATAAAGAACTGCATAAATGCAAAAGAGATGTGGGACAAACTTGCATCTGTCTATGGTGGAGACACAAATGTGCCGAGGGATAAATCAGAAATTCTAACAGGTAAGTTTGATGAGACGAAAATGCAAGAAGGTGAAAATGTCATTCAGTACTATGGTAGAATAAAAGAAGTTGTAAATGCCATTAGAGGGGCTAATGGAACAATTGATGAGAACACCATTATGAGAAAGGTACTGAGAAATTTAGTTCCTGTATATGCTATTAGATGTTGGAACTATATTGAGATGATGTACTGAGAGGGGAGGGGTGAATCAGTACCTCTAAAACTTTTCTTGGTTAGCCCATTAACCCTTAGTCATCAGTTTGTAATTTATCTTATCTAACTATTTATTTTTCTTTATGCATATGTAATCATATCATACATTCTTTTGATATGTAACAATAATATAAACATTCATGAAAATAGATAACACATGACACAAGATATAATATCACAGAAAACTCCTATTAAGGAAGTAAAAACTACGGTGGGGATTGTTACCCACAAACTTCACTATTTGCAAATAAGAAGGGGCTAGTTAAGGCTTACAATTGGTCACTTTTGATGACCTACCCTGAAAGGAGTATTAAAGTGGAGACCTATTAATATTTACTTCATTTGAAGCTTTAGCAACACTATTAAGTGTGCACTCTCTTAAGAGATTTGGAAAGAACGGTTAAGTTCACCTTCTACAAAAGGATTTTAGATGTGATGCACTTGTTAGAATTCAACTACATAAGTCTTTGATATGATGATATATGCAATCTTTAATTGCTAATAAAAAATCCTATAAAGCTTCATACATACTAGTAATCATCCTTCCATGATTGAATAATACCTTTATCTTCTTGTCGGTAGCCTCTGTGTGTTCTTGAAAATTGATGTACTTTGTTTCTGATTTTTGCATGAATTCTGTCTTCTTCTCTTTAGATGCTCTTCATGGCTATCATTCATAAAGGATTCATGTTCTCAAAATTGAGTATGAACATCTATTTATACTAGTTTAGGTTCAATTCTTGATTCATGCATCGCAAGTTAACTCTAGATCCAAGGTTTACAACTTGACCTTGATCTTGAGTTAGATATGCTTTTGATCCATTAGGATGCTTTAAAGCATTTACATTAAGCTTGCATGACCATCAAATTATGATTTAAAACAAAATAAAACTCTATAAATAGAATTACATCGCTTTATCCATCGTATAAAAATCAGATCCACAATTTGCGGGTTCTTGATCTGTCTGTCAGTTCTGATGGTTGGTTTTTTTGGTCGTTTGTGTTCCTTTCTTGAACTTGTTGTCAGGTATGCCTTTTCTATTTTTGTCGGGTTAGTTCTGAAAACTGTGTCGCAGGTAATGCTTGTGGTCACCGGTGATGCTTGTGGTTGCCAGTGATGCTTGTCACTTTTTGATGAAGGGTGCTCCCTTTAATGCCACAAACACACAACAGAAACAGAGAAGCAACAACAATTTGCAAGAACAGAAAATGGGCTTCTTATTATCTCCACAAATGTGGAATTACAAACTTTCAGAATTACAATATGCAAAGCCACATGGGCATTCCCCTTACAATATTCTGTAGGACAAAGCCTCAAATTATTACCCAGATCTACCCCGAACTATCCCGAACTGCCTAAGACAACACTATGGGCCTTCTTTATATAGGCAATTTCCACCGCCTGAGAAGGTTCCAAAAATTTAGCCCTTAGGGCCGACCAAACTTATAATTATTTTATTTTTCAATTTAGTACATCAAAGTCGGCTCAAAATAAATTTTGAAACCCGAACAAAAATTTTGAAGGAAAATTATTTTCTACTATTTCAGGTGGCCCAACTTCCGGAGACCATAAGTCATCACCAGTTGACCCGATTGACTATTATAACCCCATTTCAAAAATGC
>MU227563.1:174723-187216 GCA_018584345.1 Thuja plicata
AAGAGTCCAAACCAGTGAGTACACCCATGGCTACTGGATAGAAGCTGACAAAAGATGATGACACAAAAGAAGTGAACCAAACACTCTACAGGTCAATGATTGGAAAACTATAGTATGTTGTTCACAACAGACCTGATATTGCCCTAGCTATTGGAATTATTGCAAGGTTTTCTACTAATCCTAAGGAAACTCACATGATGGTAGTAAAAAGGATTTTGAGATATTTGAAAGGAACTGATGACTATGGTTTATACTACAAAAAGAATGACAAGTTTGAACTCATATTTTACACTAATTTTGACTAGGCTGGAAATGTTGATGATAGGAAAAGCACTACTGGTGGAGCATTTATTTTAGGAAAGAAATTGATCTCGTAGACAAGCAAGAAACATAACTGCACCTCACAATCTATAGCTAAAGCTGAGTATGTGGCAGCAGTAGTTAACTGTTCTAACATTGTGTGGTTGAAGATACTACTGAAAGGTATGAAGGAAGAAATCACTGACCCAGTTGTCATATATTATGATAACACAAGTGATATTAATATTTATAAAAATCCTGTGATGCACTCAAAAACAAAGCATATAGCTATCAATTATACTTATTTGAGGGAGCTAGTTCAGAGTAAAGAAGTGAGACTGGATTATGTGAACACTAAAGAACAATTAGCAGACATATTCACAAAAGCACTACCCAAGGATGCTCATGAGTATCTATGAGGTAAATTGGGAGTGATTCCCCTAATTGAGACTAATTAAGTTCTATATGGTACTGTTGCATCAAATATTTTATTCAGAATATCTAACACATTGATGCACAGTAAGTCACACTTTAGGATGTTGGCTAAAGTTGTGAAGATGTACAAGGATAGAAAATAAAAATCAGTCATACTGAAGATGACAGGATCAACATGATACTGAAGATCTACATGATAAAGATATTGACATCTTTGGCATTGTTTTCTAAGAGGAAGAGATTGCCAAGAAAGAGAGATTACAAAGAGGGAAAGATTACATAGAGGCAAAAGTTACTATTGAAAACATTGAAGTGATTATCTACTCAGAGGGAGTTTACAGATGATTAGACACAGATGATTACAGTGTGATTACAGATACAGTGGGAGAAATGTTTTATAGATAAGAATCAGAATGAAGCTAAAGACATTAATGAAAATTTGTTCATATCAAGGAACACAGGTGAATTTTTGGATTGGTTGGTAACTATGCTTGTTAAATAATTATTTTTAATATTTTGTGTTTCCATCAATGCCAAAGAGGGAGATTGTTGTAAAGTGACAATGCAAGCAATTGTTATTTTGTCATTGTTGTCAAACCTTAATTGGTGAGACTATTGTTATCTCTTTAAATACCATATCTATTTTTGATAAAGAAGATTTAACAAGAAGACCAAGTGAATGGTTGAGTTAAGGAAACTAAAAGGGTATTTGATTAGTTGGCACTCTGGCAAAGTAATTAGTTGTTTATCTTTCAAAGATAGTTTTTCTGGCTGTTCTGTGCCAAGCAAGTTTGGCTTGTGCCGAGAAAAGTTGCTTATGATGAGAAAAGTTTCTTGTGCTGAGTAAAGTTGCTTTTGATGAGCCAAAAGTTGCTCAATGTCGAGCACCATTGAAATTGCCGAGTGGAAATAGTGATGTTGGCCGACTTAAAGTAATTGGATTAATGATGAGATTTGAGAACTCTAGCCTACTTAGTTGATTTTATTGGGATATGTAATGTTATTAAAGATTGATCCACATCATTTAATGTATGGGTAACTGTAATTAATGCATGGTTTCAAGATTTAATTAGAGACTACTTTGGAGAAGTAAATGTAATGCAAAGATGGAATGATCCGTTGGATCTGACCTAACCTAAGATCTAAGATCTTGTTTAAGTAGCAAAATATTTATCTGACCTAGATAGAGAGGTATATGATAACCTCAGGGGTTATTCGTTGTGTGTGGATGTATGTATGTGTATGCAAAAGGTTTGCATAGTTGATTTACTATTTAGCATGATCTAGCATAGAAGGCAAAAGGCAGAAGTAGAAAGTTGCATGTGTGATTGCTTGACAAATTTCCAAGCAGATCATAAGGTTGAAATGACAATGCAGGCTATCCAGTAAGTTAACATCAGAGCTATAATTGGATCTGAATTTGCAAAGTAAGTTGTATGTATCAGATCACAACTACTGATTACTTTCTTACCATTGTATCAGTTAAATCCTTTAACAAGGTTGACTTAATAGTCATTTGTATAAGCCCTCTAACAAGGTGACATTCAGATTGGAATGTTCTAAGTCCTCTAACAAGGCCACTCCTGACAGGGTGATTTAATCCTTTAACTAGGTCACACCTAGCAGTGTGTTATTATAACCTTTCATAGGGTTGGCTCCTTATAGGGAATCACTTCAGAAGATTGAAAACTTGGTAGCATGTTACTGGTAGTTTTTCCCTTATTGGGTTTCCACGTTAAATACTTGTGTCAACTTGTGTGAATGCTTATGGTTTGCTTTACTGTTATGTTACTACAAGCTAATTTTAATTGATAGTAAACTGCATGATTAAAGTTGTTGATTTATGCTACTGCTGTTGAGTAGATCTGAAGTACAGAAAGTTTTTATTTGCTACATCTAGACCTGAGGATAACTGATTTACCCCTCCCCTCTCAGTTATTCTAAATTCATTCTAACAGTCCTAAAACCATAACTTGACAAATATACCTTTTTTTTAATGTTTTTATGGATGTCCTTTCCCTATTTTAAATCTCTTGCGCAAGTAGGGAGGAGTAAATATAAATTCTATAACTTTCACATTGAATCTGGTTAGTGATTTCATTATTATTTTTTAATATTTGAAATGGTCCATAGCTTACATTGGATCAAGCCCATTTCACATCTCTAATATCACTCATTTATTTCATTTTAAGAATTTAATTTCCAATGGCACTAAGAAACCTCTTATGGCTTCTAATGTTTAGTGAATCCATAGATTAGGAAGGCGTTGACCTCATCGCCACACTCCCTGACATTGACAGACAACTCTAGGATCATTTTTTTTGTCAAATGAGATTCATAATTTGGATATAAGAAAACATTTACTTCAGTTAATAATAATGTTACTATGTCCTCTAGGATTGCGATCTTGGGCAGTATCCATTCACATGGTACTGACCAAGCATTGAGCATTCATACTGATATTCTTCCCCTGCCACTATGACATAGTTATTAAATTGGCGAGTAGGAAGAAAAGATAAAACAATAAAATCAGCACATGGGGAGGTGATGATCTAAAGTATATTTTGAAAGACCAGAATAAGATTAGAGAAACTCTAAAAAAGGTTCAGGAAGCTCTAACAAAGGTTCAGGAGGAGATGAGGGATATACTGGAAATGGTCAAGAAGAATATTTTAAAGGAGGATGAAGACCAGAATTAGAGTGGTGAGAGTGTTGGGAGTGGTAGTGGGCATGGGCATGTGCGTGGGTGTGGGAGTGGTGGTGGGAGTGGGAGGCATGGCATTAATTTTAAAAATATATATTTGATTAGTAAAATTATTTAATTAAATTAAATTGGAACACTAAAAAAATAAAAATAATATGAAAAGGAGAAACAAGACCTCTTCAAGGTCATCCACGGACTTCCTTAAGGAGTTTTTGAGAGGTATTTCTACCTCTCCTAAAAAAAAATATTTATTTATTAATTATAATGGTTTTTACATGACTATGACACAAAACAAGGTATGAAGGCCAACCTCTCAAGGCTGCAAACACTTGAAAGAGATTATTTATGAAGTTTCCACAAGAAAATTCCTGCAAAAATATTTCCCACATCTCTAATCAACTACTCTATAGATGCATAATTCTGATACCATGCATTCCTCCATGCACAATTGAAAAGTTATCACCCACAGAGACAAAATACCAACAAAAACTCAAAACAAAAAATAACAAGTAAAAGACAAAAAAGATGCATGGCCATGCAAAAAGAGGACAATGAAAAGAAAAGGAAAGAAAAAAACTAACATAGAAACGACCCCTGCCTCTACATCTCAAACTGAAACATACATGTGAAATTGTAATTTTTCAAACCATAACATGTGAAATTGTAATTTACCAAGAAGCTAATATAGGATTGAAAGTTATTTAATCTAATTTTTATTGTTTTACAATTGTAGATTGGATTGAAAGTTAATATAATTGTGATTTTATAATGGTAAGAATACTCTTGGGAACTATGGGATACAAGAGCACATATGCCCACGAATCAATGAATGATATAGCATATAATGTGATTTCATCTAAGTTTTACATTTTTGCAACTACAAAATTAATTACAAGGTAATAAATTTGTGATTTTATTGTGGTAAGACCACTGCTAGGGCACCATGGGCTACAAGAGCATATATTCCCAAGAATCAACCTATGATATTGGTATAAGGTTAGAAAGTTATTCCTTCTCAATTATCCTACTACAAATTGTAGTGAAGAGTACCTTTCCTTAATTTTTTTGACTCAATATTTAAAATATGTGTTCGTTAAAAGGTTTATGAATATTTTGATGAAATAATCTGATGTTTTAGAATCTTCTAATGACTTAGACCTCGAGGATGTGAATATCTAATGGTTTTTTTCAACATCAGTAAAGACAACTAGCTTTCCGGATTTGCTGAAGATATTATTAGATTTGGTGATCTTAATGACAAGCAAGAGATAGGCTAGAGAAGAAGGATAAGATATACAATTTCTCTTATAATTTTGAGAGACACTCTATTACTCTACTGACTATTGAAATTTTCAGGGTCAAAAACTAAATTATTCTTCACTTTGCATTGACTATCTCGTTGAAGCATGTGAAGGAACATAAAAAAACATGGTCTAAGACTTTGTGACATGTTAATCTACATATCTCTATCTAGACTAAACTAATATAGATTTTAAACAAAATTTATTACAAAAAATTACAATATGCCACTTTTTACAACAAGTGGAACTAATTTTGGCATTCTACTCACAAATAATGACAAACTACTTTTGATGTACCATGGTTGCATCCTACAACATTGAAGAGGGCATTTTTGGTTTACCAAGCAGTCAAAAGATGCCCAATGATAGAAGATAGTCATGATCCAGAAGTTTTAGAGTAGTCATATTATAGCTAATAATTAATTCATTTAATTATTAGTCTATTATACTCTACGCTTAAGTTAAACTTAGGCATCCTATTATTCTCTAGGGTTTTTTCACCTTTAGGGTTTCGTGATTCCTTTTATAAGGATTCACCAATTTGCATTTCAGTAAGGAGATTGTATTGTATTCTTTTTTGTTGATAATAAAAATTTATTCTTTCAACATGGATATCATGTCTCTGGCTTTTTGGCCGCCATAGCTTCTTCTATCTTCTATCTTTGCTTCTTCCTTGTGACAAGTTATGCATGCAGGTGTTCTTGGGAGGATAGGTGTCTACCTATTCTAACATGGTATTAGAGCTTTCCTGCTGCTCAATGTTCTGGTTTTGTTGAAGCAAGCTCTTTGCAGTATGAGGGTTTGAAGCTTTTTGTTTTTCTATTGTTTTTATTGGATCTAGGGAGTCTCTTTTTTTTGGTGCACTTAGGGCAAAAAATGACCTTACAGTTGCGTCCAGAAGGCCCAAAATCCCTAGAATCCATATAAAACATGTTTGATTTGGACACTGGAGCGTCTGGGAGAATTTTTTTGGCCCTCTAGGGCCGTATGGGCACGGTTTTTGAGAAAAAAATTTAAAAAATAAAAAACACATTAATTTTTAATGTTTTTTGGTTTTACATTTAACACTACTAGTGCAAAATTGAAATGCACCACCGCGCCACCACTCTGGGCTCCTCTAGCAGCGGCTCCATCGCCACCTCTTTCGCGGCCCCCGCCACCCTCCACAGCTCCGTCAGACCTCCACCGGCCCCTACTCCACCAGCCCCCGCCGCCACCGGCCCCTGCCACCTCTCGACGCTCTACTGCCCTTCACGGCCCTGCCACCTGGCGCTCTGCCGCTCTGCACCACTGCTCGGGTTTTAGCCCTCGCTGGCCCCTTTAGCCCCGCGGTGGTGCTATCTGCGACCATGGGCTCCAACCTTTAGCCCTTGTGGGCCCCTTTCTACTAGCCGATGGTCTCATGGGTGACCAGGGGCTTCGCCCCAGCCCTTGCGCATGCCATGCGCCCATTTTTTTAGCCCCAGGGGCTTAAAACCTGGCTTTTAGAGCATTTTTGGGCCCTTCTCACCTTTTTCACTCTATCTGGAGCATATGAAGGCCTTTTTTGGACTTTGTTATATCATCGGAAAGCTCTTTCCAAGCTCTTTTTGACTATGGTGATTAGGATTTTTGGATCTGCTATTTTGATAGCATTTTTTTCTATCAAAGTATGATGTCTACTATTTTCCTTTCAGGAGCCCTATCTTGCTCATTCAGACTCCATTTTTGGCAAACCAAATATCGTCAGAAAGCTAGTTTAGTGAGTTATTCAGTTGTAGGGGTATTTTTTTTTAGATTTTTCTCTAGTTCTCTCTCCTTTGAGTTTGGCATGTTTCACACTCTAGCAGATTACTTGGGTTCTACAAGTCCTAGGATCTCTTCTTCTGATCTTTCTGGCTCACTCTTCTTTCTGACTTCTAAGCTTGTATGCTTCTTTTTTGTAGCATTTTTTATTCTATAAATGCACTAAGATAAAGTGCCTACTTTTGCATTTTTGAGATTTTGAGCACCTTGTGTTTTTTGTACTTGCACTCAATTATATAGTGCCATGGGGGGTTATGATGTTATGCCATTTTGTGCTCATCCACCTTTGTCAAGTGAGCATACCTTCCATGACATTAGCCCATGCTGTGTGTCGGTGACACCACCCTTTATCCTAGGCTTGTACTTATATTGCACTGTTGGTGTTCCTGATTCTTCTTTCTGCAGATATTTCTGGCATTACATTTCAGTGTTCCTGTCACCCCTCTCCTTGTTCAGCATTATGGGGGGGTTCACCTATTGGTTTTATTGCTTCCTTGGTTTGATTGATCAGCTCTTTATACTTTGTCTTCTCTACCTGGTCATGCACTTCAGTGGGGGTTCCAGCAGTTACTTCTGACAGAGTTTATAGCTTCTTGCTTTGGAGATGCTTCTTGCTCATTCTTGTTTCTTTCTTTGGGACTTTCCCTAGATTGGAGGCTTAGTTTCCTTTATCTAGTTTATTTCTTATACTTGGGTACCTGATCAGGCCTAGTTTCCGGGACCCATAGTTCCTTTCATGAATTTTTTTTTCATGCATCCTTTAGTCCTTAGTTGTTTAGCTTCTCCCTAAGTTACACTTAAGGGGGGGGTGTTAGAGTAGTCATATTATAGCTAATAATTAATTCATTTAATTATTAGTCTATTATACTCTACGCTTAAGTTAAACTTAGGCATCTTATTATTCTCTAGGATTTTTTCACCTTTAGGGTTTCGTGATTCCTTTTATAAGGATTCACCACTTTGTATTTTAGTAAGGAGATTGTATTGTATTCTTTTTTGTTGATAATAAAAATTCATTCTTTCAACATGGATATCATGTCTCTGGCTTTTTGGCCACCATAGCTTCTTCTGTCTTCTATCTTTGCTTCTTCCTTGTGACAGGTTATGTTCCTTTCTTTGGGAATTTCCCTAGATTGGAGGCTTAGTTTCCTTAATCTAGTTTATTTCTTGTACTTGGGTACCTGATCAGGCCTAGTTTCCAGGACCCATAGTTCCTTTCATGAATTTTGTTTTCATGCATCCTTTAGTCCTTAGTTGTTTAGCTTCTCCCTAAGTTACACTTAAGGGGGGGTGTTAGAGTAGTCATATTATAGATAATAATTAATTCATTTAATTATTAGTCTATTATACTCTATGATTAAGTTAAACTTAGGCATCTTATTATTCTCTAGGGTTTTTTCACCTTTAGGGTTTCGTGATTCCTTTTATAAGGATTCACCACTTTGCATTTTAGTAAGGAGATTGTATTGTATTGTATTTTGTTGATAATAAAAATTCATTCTTTCAACATGGATATCATGTCTCTAGCTTTTTGGCCACCATAGCTTCTTCTGTCTTCTGTCTTTGCTTCTTCCTTGCGACAGGTTATGCATGCAAGTGTTCTTGGGAGGATAGGTGTCTACCTATTCTAACAAGAAGAACCAAAGAGAATTGAGAAGGTTATTTAGACCCTTCACTCAACATGGTCGTCAAGGGTGGTGAAATATAAAGTCTTTCAATTGAACATGACAACAAAGAAGAAAGAAAACTTACTCTTGAGAAAAACATTAAAGATCTTAAAGAGCACAAATATCAAATATGACAGTCAAAAGATTAAAAAATAGAAAAGGGATAGTTATGAGGGTTTGAAGAAATACATTAAAGATACAAATGACTGCTAGATCTAACAATTTGACCATTATATATATGAAGGTACAAAGAAGAGAATTTATGGCCTGTAAAAGAACACTAAACCCTCAAAGAACACATATCATTGTATTTGAGGAAAAAAATTAGCCAAGGAGAGGAAAAGCCATAGTCTGAAGATGTAAATTCTCTTGCCTTATCTTTTCTTTAGGTTGTAACTTCTATGTTTTAAAAAACATATTGATTGAAAGAATTGTTAAGTTTCAAAAAATGAATAGAGGTTAGAAATAAAGTATGCCACACAAATCCAGTTGGATTTGGTATTTGACCCCATTTCAACAGTTTTTCAACATCTCATAGTAATTTAACTAGGGCTCCAATTTGGAATCCCAAATAAAAAAATATATTACCAGTTAAGCTTACCCATTTAAGTTTCTTGTTTATAATTTGGATCCATATAAACATGTCAAAATTTGAACAATTTAAAATATTGTACACCAGATGTTAAACATAAAACAACTAAAGAAATTAAAATGGAAGAAATAAACGTAGATTACTGCACCTCTGAATTGGAGACGCTGCTAATTACCATTAGTTCCTTCTTGACCATCGCTTTGCAATGCCATGAATGTGAACATTAGATCAAATTTGCATGCATACAAACACAAGTAAACTAATAAAACAATAGGATTTAAGACTAAAATTGCAAATTAACTTTCAATAAATTTTACTTCTCTTGTTCAGCAATATTATTCTATTCCTTCTTTGCCCCTCCTTCTCAGCACTATTATAAGATTGCATTTCAGCTTCAACCTCTTTCTTTTCTTTGTTAGGGAGTTCCTCATAATTTTTTACACCGTGTATTCTGCATTTACATTCAATTACATGATTTATTTGCATATCATGCCGCAAATTCATTTGGTAGTCAACAACACTCTTCCTCTTTTGATTATACTTTATTATTCTCTATGAGGAAAGAGATTTACGTTTTGGTTTTCGGCCTTTCGAATTTGTACCACGCTTTTGTGGTCGAATGAAATCAAGGTTGTGCTTCTTTATCCTATGTGTATTTAGTCCTTTCAAATCATAAAATAAGCATAGGATAAAGAATCACAACCTTTATTTCATTCCACCACTAAAGTGTGGTCCATATGCTACAGGACAACCAAAATGTAAACCTCTTTCCTTAGAGAAAATAAGAAAGTATAATCAAAAGAGGGAGGGAAAGTGGTGTTGACTACCAATTGAATTTATGAAAACATGAAAAAAGCTCAAAAAAATATAATAATTTACCATCTACCTGTTCAATTCTATGATGAGTACAGACCTGCAAAAACAATTCCAAAATAAAACAAGAGATGGAGTGTAGCATAGTTCCTGCCAAGTGTAGGCAAGGTGGTTTTACCAGATAAAGATGGTTTTATAGGATAAATGCATCTATTTTATAATGGTTACAACCCAATATCAACAAGAAAATTACAAGAATATAAGCTAAATTTAGTCAAATTACCTGGCTTCAAATACAACCAAACCACTCACAGACTCCTTCTGGCAATGTTGTTGAAGACAAAATAGTGAATTTGTCAATCGATGATGTCAAGTATGACTTTAAGCTTCAGATGCCCCAAAGACATGAAGAGATAGAAAATGTTTGTTTGTATTTCTCTCTTCCTATATTTGGGGCATCTGATGCTTCAAGTGAATTTAGGGTGCAATTTTTAGTATTTTGATGGTCGATCTTGAATAGAATCAACTAATGCAAAAAATACACTAGGGAATTATTAATACATGACCAAATATCTTCACAAAAATATATAACTTTGGAATTCATAAAATAAGAGTTTAGAGAAAATGTTACACTAATTTATAGACTTCCTATGGTTGGAATGAAAGTTATGTATTTTTAGAGAAGGTATATGCACAAGTGACAACCATGCAGATTTGACCAAGCACTACTGGAACCTTGACCCAACATCAAATGGACTTGTGATTATTTTATGACAATAGTACATCTATTTCTGGGTAAGCTCCTAGTAGTACTTAGGAAAATCTGCATGTTCATCACCTGTGCATATATCTTCTCTAATCAACTCTTATATACAGGTGAAGGTTGTATATTTTGTATAGGTTGTGTGTGAGTGCACTCATGTATGTCTGTGTGTGTGGAACCATTTGAATAGTGAGAACCATTTGAAAAACCCTATGGGACTGGACCTAAGTCTCGACGGATCATCAATGATGACCTTGCCTACGTTCATGCTCAGAGACTTCGTATTTTAAATTCATATTCTCAAACCAGATCAATCTAGGTTCATCACAGTAAGGGTATGAAAAAATCCTCAAAGGTTTATTTTTACCTAATTTATAAAATGCATAAGAACAACGTAATTCATGCCATACATAAGGGACTAGAACTATTACTTATGAATAGTGAGAACCATTTGACAAACCCTATGGGACTGGACCTAAGTCTCAGGGGATCATCATTGATGACCTTGCCTATGTTCATGCTTAGAGAATTTGTAGTTTGACTTCATAGTCTCGAACCAGATCAATCTATGCTCATCATAGTAAGCGTATAAAAAGAGAGTTTATTATGTCATATCACTATATACCACTAATTTTCTTCCTCTAAATAGAGTTCATGTATTCATGTTATATAAATAATCTCTTCCCTACATTCAATCATTATACTCACATAACATTCACTAACACATAAAATTCATTCACACACAACATTCATGAATAATTTATTAACACATCATTCATCAACATTTACTAGTAGTAAAAAACAACATTCATTAAGACAACATTCTTTCATTAGAAAAAAATGTTAATTGCAATCATTTCTTTTTTGGTTTCTTTTTTTTTTTTTGAAGGAAACGGCTAAACGGAGCATCAATATCCTCATCATTCCCCTCCTCTACTGATTCTAATCTCAACACACATCTCCTCATCATGTGTTCATGAAGACTAGGCTGTTGCCCCAAAGGGGGGTCCGCTGCAATAAAAACTATATGGGTTAAATTCAAACCATTTTATATTAGTGTTAAAAGTAATTCATTAATTAAAAAAACTATATGTTGGAGCTCTAAATTTTTGGCAAAATTTAGAGTCCTATATAGTGATAAAATTCTAAAAATGACATCCTAAAATCCATGCCTGATAATTGATGATATGATGAAGTATATTAAATTGGATACAACAACATATTACATTTTAATTAAAAGTTGAGGGAATAGGGAAGGAAGATCTATGATAGGAACAAACAAAATTCTGTAAGTGAAGGTTTCAGAGATGCTGAAATTTTGACCTTCTGTAAAGATGATGTCAATAGAGAATGAAAATGAACAAATATTGCAAATCTAAAAAAGTCCCAGTTCGTAAAATCAAATTTCCTATCTCTAATAAAAATATTAAGTTCTTACAATTTGATTTGGATGTTAGACCAAAGCCAAATCCGAAAGATAGCTAGTTATTAGTTAGTTAGTTGATTAGTTTTTCTCAAAAGTGTTTTCTAAATTTTAATGAAAAATGATGTCTTTTCACCCTAAAGGGGTATGAAAACTATTCAACCACATATATATGTGGTGTAAAATGTAATCATAAAGGGGAGAAACACATTGTATAATAGAATTTGATCACAATTGCAACATGAACTTTAATGTACTAGTTTTTCAATATCAATAAAGATAAGTGCTCTTATTTTTGTTTGTGGTTGTAAGTTTTATATTTTCAATTAGTCTTTCAGATATTCTATTTTATAGAGTGTTTTATTGTGTTGAATTCCCTGAGTATCATAATTCAAAATTAATATATATATTGTTTAAATATAAATTGAAAGATCTACGTATCTTCTCTTATTTTTATCGGTCCCTTAATTTGAGTTAAATTCGATAAGATTAGCTGTATAGATTGATTTGAATTATAAGTCAAGGTGAAGCCTTTGAAGTGATAGTCTTTCTTTATTAAAAGTAAGTTTTTAAAACTGTCTCCGATTGTATGTAGGATTGAGAATTTTCTGACTCTATAGCCCAAGTTTTTAGAAGGCACTGATCTAATCATTATTTGGAAATTGTTATATTGGTTCATGCTTTGTAGTTTGTAGATTATTAAATCATTT
>MU227563.1:196196-207843 GCA_018584345.1 Thuja plicata
TTAAACCCAAAAGCCTCCAACACTTGCATCAAAAATTCCCAGTCCACCCGATCATAAGCTTTTGACATATCCAACTTCAAAATTAGGCCCTCCTTTCTAGCCATCACAAGAGAGTGGACATTTTCATGAATAGTAATTATAGAATCTAGAATTTGTCTTCCCGGCACAAATCCAAAATAGATTGTTGCTCAATTATTCAATTTTAAATATTTTTCATTTGGCATATTTACCTGTTCAACCAATGTAGGACACTCTTGGGCTAGTGGAAGCTTGGTGTAGGCATTCAACCACGACTTGATAGCCTTCCTTGAAGGCAATTTTTTTGTGTTCTTTGATGGCCTCTAAATTAAAATCCAAGCCTTGCAGTTTTTGATTAAACAAAATTATTTGCAATTTATAAAAATCTAGATCTAGACTTTCATTTATTGCTACTTACAATTCATGCTTGAATTTTTGAATAACCACCAGAGCCAAGTTTGTGCTATCCAATCTTTTGTAGTCTGGCCTTTGTAGCCTTTGATGTGTCCTACAACTTATGAAGAGTTTGAAATATGTTAGATTATATAGATATAAAGAACACTAATTAGTGCATAATTACATTATACTAGTAGTTAATACTATTGCATACCTTATTTTCTCATTTGGTGGTGCAATTACTCTTTGAGTATCCCTTTTATCCTTTGCATCCAAAATGAATTAATTCCAATGCCTCACTGAAATAAAGGGAGGACACTTGTACTTTGGGTTGTGGATGAGACTCTTTCTATATGAGTCCCTCATAGTCTTAAGATGTTTGGCAGCTTTTTCTAAAATTTTCTTCTCCTCAAAAATGTTATTACCAAACTCATGCTCTAAATATTTTATGAGATGTTCTTTTAATTTTTTTTCTTGTAAGTTCCACCTTTTAAGAAAAAACACAAAATTGTTAGATAGAAAAATTAACTAAAGTTGCGTACCTTGAATATAGTAAAAGAAATGGAATGAGAGGAAAAATATTGTACCAATTAATGATATGAAATAAAAATAGTGGGATAGGGTTAGTTCACTTATGATGTTCCACCTTGTATGTATGGTGGGCCCAAATATCTTTAATGTGAATTCATGAAGCATTTTATATAAAGAATCGTTCCCTGCAAAAATGTCATGTGATCATCAATCCAAAACTTGTTATGAATAAGTAAATTACAATTACAATATAAATAATAATAATTTTAAAGTAATAGGAAGCTTAAGACATTTTAAAGGCATCAATTGTTTATCGTCTATCAACAATGATGTCTGCATAACTCCCATGCTAGAAACATAGGTAGATCCAGGAAACAATGGTGAATTATCACCAATACATGTACTCTAATCTGCATCCAGTGTAGCAGTCACCAATGTATCTCCTACTGCAGAAAATTAATCCACTATGAGATGCACCCAATATTAAAGTACAAATTATCAAATCATAATTAACACAAAACCAAATATAGAAAAACAAGGATTTACCAGGCATAGACTATGAAGGTATCGATGTTTGTATGCTCCTTGTTTTTGACATTGCACTCAAAAATCTCAGATGGTCGGTCCTTCTAGGAGGAGTCGCCTGGCTCACTTGATGACTTGAACAATACATTGTTAGCAAAGACATGATGAAATAATAAGAGTAAGAGTAGCTTTCAATATTTTTTGAGTGAAGATTTTCTTACAAATTTTGAATTATTTATAACTGTACCTTTTCCTATAGTTGTATCTATAGTATCAGTAATTCCAATGAAAATGTACACTTTTAATCAGTAAGTCCAATGAATTTTTTGAATGTTCCAAAGAAAAAATTCCTTGTAACTTGTTAACTTAAGGATTATTTTACCTGAGGTGGGAGTTCTGCTAGTACCGGCCTCACCGCGATGTCCATGACCAGGTTCTTGAGCAAGAAAAAAATCCTGTAACAAGAACACATAAATATTTTAGCTCATGACATAAAAGATTATAAAATATAAATCTTTATTAAAAATTTGTTATAACTAAAGATTCATTCCTGCTTACCTAATAACGATGTACTTGCGACATCAATTCCTTTGTCATCCCCTGCATATCCATGGTTGGATTTGGATCCTCTAGCATTTAAATAACTTATGCAGTGACTTTTTTTAATTTTTTCCTCACCACATTTACAGGGTTAAGGATATCTGGGAGCTCATCCATATCTACAACTATTTCCTTTGTTGTTGCAGGTGCTTTTCCCCTATCCTCAACATCAATTTGTTACAGGAATATTAGTAAAACTATGAGAATAACTCCAAAATCCTAAATGAAAGAACATAATAATATAAAAATTTTCAACTATCTAATTTGTACAATTACAATAAGCTTTACCTTTGTTGAAGAATGGGTGGGTGGAGCATCCCTTCCACCTCTATCATGTGGGGGATCCATGTCATCTTGTGACAAAGATTAAATATAAAAACTTCAGCGAACTGAAAGCAATAGACTTAGCAAAAACAACTTATTAATAAAATGGTATATTGGAGTCATAAACTTGAGGTTAGTTTAAATGGTATATAGTACTTACCACCCCCATGATAGTAACTTTGTTTTTATCTATGCGATTCAAATAATAATTTATCAGTAGTTCTTCCCCTGTACTTATTGATTTTATCGTGCATACAAAAGCACGAATCCCCTCATGCCCCTCAAATATCAAATTGTGTTGCTTATTAGTTGTCACAGGTCACGTACTATTTATAAAACCCACAATATTCCCTATTTTTTTGGTCTCCCTTCAATGTACATGGAAAATATTTTACTTTGACCATTTTCTTTCCATTGTATATAATTTTCTGATAGTGCATACCTACATATACTTTTTTTATATTAAGAAATCCGCATCCAATCGTCACAATTGTAATAAGGCCCGACAAAATCTATCAATTAAACATATTTTTTGTAACATACCTTTATCCCATCCATAGAAAATAGGCCCAACCCATGTAATGAGTATGGAGCTATGTGATATATCCTCTCGTTAACAAAAAAATTAGTGTTAATTGGAGGTATGTCCTTGGGTACCCATTCTTTCTCAAGATGTGTGTACTGAAAGGGCACCTTTATGTCACCTTTGGTCTCATCATCGTAAGAATATGACCCCCCTTTAACAAGAAAAAATTGCACGTATTTATTAAATTTTTTTCTAATCTTTTGAACTCTAGTTGATCTCCCTATTTTAGCCATACTACATGTCAAACTTTCATCTACCATTCCCACATTTCCCTCATTCAAGGAAGATAGATATGACAAGTACCTATTTGGTGGTTCCTAAAATCCATCAAATGAGATATATAGTTGGTAAGGAATGAGATATTTTCCTAAATGAGGGTAATGCTGATGAAGTTGGCCATAAAATTTGAGGGTAGTACTTTTAAATCATGATGAAGTTAATACCTTATTATTAAACCACTCAATGAAGATGGGCGTAAAGAGAAAGCAAGCAATTAATAAAATATTTTTATAGGGCGTATTGACTTAGACCCGCTGATCCATGTCACTATGCGAGATCCTCGTCAAAGGGGTTAAATTTCCTATATATGTGAATCATTTATCATAAGTTAGCTAAAAATTACATGATACATATGCCACAAATTATGTAGAAGACAACATGAACAATATGCAAGATCTTAAACATGAAAAAATTACCTTTACCTTATATATGTAATGCAAGATTGTCAACAGAAGGGGTGACGATGTGTGTAGTCAATTGCCTATTTCCAGAAAGGTTGACAATCAAACAAAATATATACATGTAATCAACATCAATAAATTGAGCATCATAAGCAATACATTGGTTATCATAAATCACATATGTTGTAATCGTTAGAATTGAACACAAAGAATTAATTATACCATGCCATTAGAGTTGAATACATCAATAAATCAATATTAAATATATACTAATCAATATATATATATATATATAATTAAATCACATACCTTGTACATTTCAATCATGTCATTGATCATCTTCTTCATCCATCATCATCATCATCATCATCATCATCATCACCATCATCATCACCATCACCATCATCGTCATCATCATCATCATCGTCATCATCATCGTCATCGTCATCGTCATCATCATTTTCATCGTCATCATCATCATCATCATCATCATCATCATCATCATCATCATCGTCATCGTCATCGTCATCATCATCATCATCGTCATTCTCATCATCATCGTCATCGTCATCGTCATCATCATCATCATCATCATGACCACCACCATCATCATCACCATCACCACCACCACCACATCATCGTCACCACCACCATCACCATAATCATCTTTGTCTTCATCATCTTCTTCTTCATCTTCATCTTTAGTATCTTCTTCTTCCATCACATTATACTTTACTGACCTTCCTCTTGGATCATGTCTAACAAAAAATGACCAACCCAGTTTATGTGGAACCTCTAAGTAAAACACTTGCTCACATTATCTTGGAAGAACATAGGGCTCATCTCCAACTGACTCAAATGAACTTATATTAATCATTGTAAATTCATTATCATGTTGAATAATAGTTTTATCAGGATCATTTTGATTCAGTCGTAGCCTGTACCATTTGATGATTAATATAACTAATTTGAAGGAGTTAAAGTCACACTCAAGTATATCATCCAAGATTCTATAATATCGATTTGAGATTGTTGAGGATGTATGTTATTTATAGATGAAATATTAGTGACCTCAAAGACTACAGTTATCCTAGAATCACAAATTTTCTTCATGTCATCTAACTTTTTTATGCAAAATTTGTGGCCATGATAGTACATAGCTTTGTGGTGCTTGACCTGCACTTTTTCAAGCATGTGAAAATTATTTACATCATGAGTTGATATGAAACATATGGGTCATGATCATTAATACTTTTTTACTTACCTTTCTACCTCTTAAACCATATGCTAGATCAATTACCATTGGCACAACATTGGAATCTCCATTACGATGAGCTTCTCTAACCAATGAAGAAACACCTTCCCATGTTAATGAGAAACCATTTTTTGACATCGTTCAATCCATACCATCATCCAATCAAGATTGTTCACAATATACAAATGTATTGCATCCCACTCTCGACCAACTATATAAAAAATAGACCAATTACAAATAACTTATATTGAAGATTTCTAAGAATTAATTAACTATAATAACATCTTATAATTACCTCTCACTTTCGTCAATATACCTTTCCCCATCAAGTACTCCCCTTCAAATTTTTTATTGGAGTTGGGATCCCAAATACAATCTTCATGGATCTTTGCTACAAACTTAGGAAGATATTTACTAATGTACACCATGGTCTAGTATACCAAATATCCCTCCACCATAAAACCCTCTGGATGTTCTCTCTGTCGAGCTAAGCCCTTAAAATTTTTCAAGTGCCTCTCAACCATCCACATTGACCTAGTTTGTACGAGTTCACTATTGGAAAGTTGACACTTAGGGTGTATATGACTAATTTTGTGTTTTCATTATGGAAACAAAGTCATATGAAGTTTTGACAAGTAAGTTCACAACTTTGAAGAACTTAATTTGGCTAAGTATAGAAAACATAACATAACATAGATATATAGTTGATCAGTGCACCAACGCACGTGCATACGATTGAGTCATACTATGCACCTTTATACATAAGCTCTATGAGATGTTATTATACTTATTTTATACATGTATGGTAATATATGACAGTATGGATAAGTTACAACAAGTTTAAGTGCCACTAGCAGTTCAGAAAATAGAGCATGAAGCCAACTTCAGATTTTGATTAGTGTATAATATCTTGTTATGTAAAGGCCATGCATCGATTGTAACATGTTTGTTATTATATCTTTAACACTCATGTAAACACACTTAAGCCAAATCATTTGGAAGCGTTGTGTATGTTGTTTTTGGGCTGACTAAGGTCTTGTTTTCGGTCATGTCTATTGAAGCATGTATATGTACTAGACATGCAATTTTGTATTAGAAGGAAGAGTGGAAAATATGTAGAAATGATATCCAAAAGAACAATACACAAAATTAGTATGAGATAAAGCTCTTTGAGGGATTAGAGCATCAACACATAAACAGAATTGATCAGAGAAGAGTGTCAGAACAATAGTTCATCTTTTGATATAGTGTATATCTATTATCTACAGGTTGTAGCCTTCATCCAATTGGGCAGTGAGCTCTGGTAGTGAGCCATTCAACTTTAACAAGGTTTTTATAAATAATCCTAATAGGGTCATTGTACTTGCATTGTAAAGACTTCTCCTAACAGGGAAAAGGGACCTTAACAAGTTCATAAGACTAGTACAATCATTTGTGGGTACTAATTCCCACCAGGGTTTTCTTTTGATCAAGGTTTTCTCGTAAACATATCTTGTGTTATGTGTTATGGTGTTATATTTCATTTTTTATCTATTTGATTTAAGTTTCAAGTTTTTGAAATAAAGATAATTGACAAACAATGATTCACCCCCCCTCTCTCAGTGTTTCTAACAATTGGTATTAGAGCTTTGGTCCTCTGAAAGAAATTTTAACCACTTGAGGAGATCATGGACTAAATAGAAGTGAAACATCTGAAAAAGAATATTGAAGCAACCCTTGATGATCTTGACAGATCTGAAAAAGAAAATGAAGAAATTAAACTAAAAGTTGATGGCTCCCAAATGCTTATCAAAAAATTAATAAAAGATCTGAAATATTGCTCTACAAGTGATTTGGGAAAAATGGTCAAAAAGTTGAATGAAGAAAACATGTCTCTGAAGGACAGTATTGAAGATCTAAATGAATAGTTAACAAATAGCCTGAGAGCTATTGAAGAAAAGACCAAAGAAAGTAAACAGTTAAATGAAGAACTTACACAAGCAAATATGAAGATCTTGGAGTTGGAAAACATCATGAAAAATATAGAATTTAAATTTTTAGAAGAAAACAATCATATTGAAATACTACACATAAGTTCTGATCTAATTCAATCACAACTCTATGCACAAAAGTTAAGAGGAGATAGTGTTGGTGTTGGATACAATGTAGCACAAAGTGAAACCAATACAATACAAGAAATTAAGAAAGTACAAGAAAAATATACAAAAGTAAAGGCTACTGAGAATCTAAAAGAAGCTAGAGTAGAATCATCTAAAGATGAACACAAGATAGTTAACAGAACTTTTTATGCCTATAACAAGCATGGACATTTGGAAAGATATTGTAAAGAGGTAAGACCCTTAAATTGTCATTGTTACTCTTGTAATAAATTTGGTCATAGGGATATACATTGAAGAACTAGTAAGATAAATCAATCACAGCAGAACCAAAGGAACCTGACTCAATACAATCAGAGAAATCAACCTCAAAGAAACTATCAGAACATTACATGTTAGATATGTAACTATAATGGACACTCAGCCAAGCAATGTAGCATGGTAAACAATATCAATAGACCTCCAATCATCTGTCACTCATATAACAAAGATGGACATATCTCAACGTTTTGCAGATCCATAACACAAAGAAAAGAAAAGCCTAAAGGATCATTATTTGAAGAATCTAGAGAAGTCAAGTTTGTAAAAGCTACAGAAGATTCAAGTAAAATATGGGTTGAATTAAAGAAAGATGATGATTTTAAAAAGGTAGTAGACGCATCCATAGTGGATGCAACTTCTACTTCTAGTTAGATGACCCTCATGGTTATAGGGGGAGCTATTCAAGATCTAAACCCTTGCATGGATGGTATACTCACCTTTGAGTATGCGCCTATGGATTCATGTATTTGGTCACAAGTTGAGATAGTATGCATGGATGCACAACTTGAAATTTGACAAAAGAAAAGATTGAAATTCGAAATGTAAATTGTGTTACGGTAACAAGCATTAAATGTAGTAACTTTTATATAAGTTAGTAAAAGATCTTATATCTTCACTTTGCATTCGAGATTGAGAATTCAGAGAGCACAAAAGGAGTAAGCATTGAAGTGTTGAAGGATAACCATTGGTTAACAAAACAAGTTGAAGTTGAAACAAAACCCTAGCATGGACGCATTGTTTCAGAACTCCAGAAAAACCCTACTTAAGCAATCAAAAAGTAAGTATGGAAACCCCTATAGTCTTTGACATCACTGAAAGGAAAAGATTCATGTTTAAAAACCATCCATTCAAGTCAATGCTAGATGATGTAGAAGGGGCATTCTCCAAGACTCCGTTAGGATTCGTGCATGTAGAGGACATACACGCTTAAATCTACTGTAAGGAGTTTGTGGGTGACAATATCATAACAATTTTCATGGCATCAATGGTGAAACTAGATTACTCATTCAAGGATGAATACTCACATCTCACTGATAACCCTATTTTTGAGTATACAAATACACACGAGTTATATGAACCAGAATGGGTTAAAATTCTACTCAGTAGGATTCATGATGATCTATTTTGGATTGGTGAAGTTCCTATCTGCATTACTACTGACCTCATTCATGAGATGAATGGACTCCCTAAGATTGGACATGTTCTTCTTATGAGAAAGGATGTAAAGAAATAGGTTGAGCAGGCATGCTTATCTAGAAGCGATAGGCACGGGATGATTTTTGATCCCATTGTAGAAGAAGACATTAAACTTATCACCATGATACTTGGTTACAATTTTTATCATGCAAGAAGACTGACTATTGTATCTGTAGCTACACTTCTGGCAGCAATAAGGATGGCAAGAGATAACACACAATAAAATCTTTGTGAAATATTGTGCACACAACTAATTGAGAATATTAGAGCTATCAAGCATGAGAGGAGCAAAATATTCAGATTTGGCTCATTGATTATCTACTTATACTTCCACATTGTTGGTAAGGTCTCTAATCTGTACCTAGACAGGAGCAAACCTACTATGTCTCAAATTTCATTACAAAGCTACATCAGAAATAAATGTAAAGGACTCTATGGATATGGAGATCAAGACAATTAGGATCAAGATGCAGAAGAGGTTTAGAATACTGGAGAAGATAGTTGAAAAATATAAGGAAATCATATGATTCATGGTGGAAACTGACTGTACTTGCATGGAAGAAGTTGAGCCAAGAACCAAATGGATTCATCCACTTGGTTATGAAGTAGAAGAACATTTTTTGGAAGGATATGCACAAGTTATTTTGTTTGCACCTATAGATCCAAAAGAGCCTAGATGGGGCACATAAAAGAGAAGACAAATCAAGTTGATTCTATCTTATACAATGTAGATAATAAGAGGAAGGCATGAAGGATTACATCCAACATCCTAAAAGTTCATGGTGTCACACAAGAAGACCTAGATAAATCTAGGGAAGCTAAGATTGCAAGAGAAATTAAGAAAACACCTGCAGAGGTCAAAATAGAGAAATCAGATGATATCCACAAACAAAAAATAAGATGTCTGATGGAGATACATCTGCAACCTCAACTACTATTGACCTAGAATCCTCTCCACCTTCGGTACCAATAAAATTGACTAGAAGAAGGAAGCAAGTTCCCACAGGTCACCCATCTTCAAGGACAACACAGAGAAAAGTAAAGAATAATCAAGCCCCTCCTGAGGTAGGATTCAGACCTAGTCTTGAAGTCTTAAGGAACATAATCATTAATTAAGGAAGACTATATTCAATTACAAATGTCTATGACAAGTACCAAGAGATAGATAAATCAGAGATACATTCTATGATTATCTCTCATATGATAAAGTTTAAAAGGTCAGTTTTGGAACTCAAGACAGTCATTCCAAACAAAGTATGGAACATACTAGACCTATTGAAAAGAAAAACAATAGAGGAAGATATGAGGATTAGAGAAGAAACATTAGACAGTCTTCTTCCTATTTTCTCACATGATGAGAAGGAAATACTGTTAGATTTGGTAAAACCTCATCTAAGAACCAAAACAAGAACTCTTCACATTATGAACAAAGAGTATGAGTTGGTTGGCTAAGAGACTGAAAGAGCATTCAAGAAAGTGTTTTTGGATAGACACATGTATCCATCAACAGTTCCTATAGCTAAAGTGACTCTAGTTCCTTCTAAACAAGAAAAATAACCAAAGACTCTTAATGTGCCTATGACAGGTCCCCAGGATTCTACGCCCAAAGTTCCATCACCCTCTGAGATAGTCAAAGATTTAGATGAAACCATTGTGATCAATGATGTTAAGATAACAATAAAAACTTTAGAAAATGAATTAAACAAATTTGAAAATGCATTTGTCAGCACTGAAGAAGAAGAAAAGGTATGCATTGATAATACTACCTTGCAGCAAGATGAAGTTATTTCCAAAGATTCAACAGATTTGAATAATGAGGAAGATAATCAATCCAATGAACCACCCTCTATGGAAATCCTAGTGAGAAGTGAATGTATGGATGTTAGTCATAATGCTATATTCACTCCATCTATCAAATCATCAATATCATTGTTGTCAAGTTTTACCCCTGACTCAGCAAACCTAGATGCATGGGGAGAAGAAGACTTGATCAAAATCAGTGTATTAGCCATGGAGAAAGCCAAAGAAAAACAAGTTATGAGAAATATTCTCTTTCTTGAGTCAGTAAAATTTTTGAATACCCTAGTGCCAATAGAAAAGAGATTGGAAATATTTAGTCAGTGGATGATGTTGACAACATCTTGACTTGCTTCAAAGAAAACTTCACTAGTTTAGTAGATTCGGCTACTAAAACTACAGAGGATGAGTAAAAAAAGGGAAGATTAGATGAAATGATCAAGAAATTCTCATTTGATCTCAACTCATTGAAGATTGGTCAAACAATTCTAAAAGATTTAGCAGCAAAAGGTAGGAAGGTGATAGCTAATTATATGGACAGAGGAAAATTCACTTCTGAGCACATCAAGAAGATTGAGGAAGAATACATATTGGTTGAGAACATTAGAAAATCAGTTGAAGCATCCTCCCAAGACATCAACATCTACAACAACATCTATCAAGGGTAGATAAACAAGATTAAAAAAGCCAAGATAGAGATCAACAAGATAAGGACTAGGCAAACCCAACAAAGAAATGCACTTGCACTGTGAGACCTATGCTAGACTGCTATAGTTACTATTTTGTTTTCATGCTTTCAGTAGTTTTATGCTCTGACATACTTTGACTATCAGAGAGACTTCTTGGTACTTTTGAGGATCGGTGGAATCCTGTGTTATATATTCAGCACCTGATTTTGTAATTAGGGTTCTTTTGAGATGTTTATGTTCTGATTTAGTTGCATCTTATGTTGATATTTTATATGGATCTAAATGTATGAATGTAACATGATGAATTGGTTTAGGAAACCAATGCTAGGATATTTCGGTTCTAAATGCAATGTGGTTTATATGCTTACACATATTATTGATGTTATGTTATGTTTTATATCATGTTGTGTTGGATCTACTGATGTGTGCATTGAGTGTGCAGGAAAAGTTGACCATGGATCTAAATCGGGGACCCAATTCTGGAACCTATGTATATACCTGTGCTTACCAAGGTCCTGTCTATATAAAGAGACATGGACCTCGTTGTTATGTGTTTATTTCGTAAACGTGGTTTTCATGTATGTTATTAAATTAGTAAATGTTCATGTTATCAAGTCATGTCTAATGTTTTA
>MU227563.1:218506-235782 GCA_018584345.1 Thuja plicata
AATTAGTAACTCTTACCAAAAATCTGTAATAAAGCAAAAACTAAATCAAGGACTATTTAGGATAAAGTTCAATTCATCAAGATAGATCTCGTCGTTAGTAAAAAATAGAACATAACTCCCAAAATACCCCCAAAATAGAAGAGAAATGTTTTCCTAGTAATTATAAGTAATTATGGACTATAATTACACACTATCATATCAAATAGTTGTTTCCTAAATTTGTTTCCATACACTGTTGCTGCACAAGGAACGATGAGGGTGTCTTTCTTGCATGAAAGACAGATGCAAACAATGCAGAGCCAGTCTATGCTTTCACATATTGAGAATTTTAAACTACAGCTTGATATAAATTTATCATCTTAGAGTCCCTTCTTTTCTAAGGAATCTAGCCTTCATTCAAATTCCATGTCAGACAACTATGTTGAAAATAGTTTAAGTAAAACTGTTGACCAGTTACTCCAACCTCAAGAAAACAAATCTCTGAATGATGATAAAAGAAAAAAATCACTTCATTGTTCCATTGTCTAGGTTAGTCTTTGAAATGACCTTTCAATGAGCTTGATAATTTTCATTCTGGGAAATTTATAAATTATTAGAGTGTTCTTACTTCATTTGAGTGAATTATGAAATTGAGAAGATACAATATAGTGACTACTCTAACAATAATAAAAAATAATGTTGCATATTGAGATTTCTCTTACTAATTACAGAGTAACTTAAAGTTATGTAACTTGTTGTGACTTCACTTCTTCAACATCTCTGCTAATGGCTTGTCGAGTAATTCTAATTTTTTAAATATGCTTGAAGGTGTATTAGTTATATGTTTTATTTCTTTTATGAGTCTTGTTGTGCTTTCTATCTACTACATTGTGTGTGATTGTTCCTTCTAGAATATAAGAAATGTTCTTATGTTAAGATTAAAAACCCTTACACACACACACACACACACACACATATAAGGATACTGAATAGTGTAGGTCACTAATCAATCCATAGGGCAGATAGTGGTAAAAAGATTTCGTGGAAACTTTCAACTCTCATAGATGAACTTTGGTGAATAGATGTGGTGTTTAATATAATAAGTTTGGATTGAACTCACTACATACATGAGACAAAGACCTAGTATGGAAGATTATAACTGATTATGATTGTCTGAATATTCTTAAATCATAGGAGGTAGACATATGGTTAGCACCTATGGCTATTTACTCTTTGGCTTAGATATATGACCATTTCAATTAGAGTAAAATGTTTGGACTATTTTTCTTATTAGAAATAATAATGAACACTTATCTCATCAAAGAAAAAATAGTAGAATAAGTCAGATAACATATTACCTATGTATAATCTAGATTAGATTAATACAAAAGACTAATATGCATCTCAAATTATTTCTTTCGGTGCATATCTAATGGGTGACCTGCCACCCAATGTTGTATAAAGTTCCAAAAACACATAATGGGAGTTTTAGTAGCACAAAATCACAAGCCATGAATTGGATCATTCCAATCTCTAAAACATTTGTGAGATAGACTAGCCCATCCCCTTGGACTCATGCTGAACCCACACAAACCACTATTCAAATTGAGAGGGCCCTCTTGAAGACTCTCCAAAATGACTTTTCCTCAAATGCCTCCTTTATGGGAAGGGCTCAGAAGTCTTTTCTTGGAAGTTTATCAATTATGTGTTGTCAAAAGTAGTATCTTTATAAGGATGGAGAAAAATAATTAATTTTTTTAATTTTGGCAATGTCTTTATGATTGCAATTTTGGCAATGTCTTTATGATTAAATGTGTAGATTGCAGAGTAGGTGGTTCAAAGTTCTAGGAACATGGGTGGCTTCTATTACACTTGCAAGCTTACTTGTCACTATGGTTCCTAGTGTATTTGAAAAAAATAAGGCCAATATTTTTGTTTAGAGTGGCCTGTTCAATGTTATGAAGGTCAATCATAATCAGATTTACATAAGTCACATGATAAATATGCTAAAGATTTCATAGTAGACAATAAAAAATTAGAGGTACATACAAATAAATACAACATGAAATCGTAGTAATGAATAAACCACCCTTGAAGAGAGAGATATGGTAATTTTTCAATGTAGAAAGTGGAAGTTGTTATTGGTCAATTTAGATCAATTGGGTCCACTACAACCTCACGAGATTGAGCTTGTGTTAAGGCTATAATAAGGTCTGCACATGTGTGTATGGTAGAATAGAACATCTATGATCCCTTGGAAATGATTTTCAGGTAGTAATGGTAGGATATCATATTTATGTTTTGAAGCCTCTTTATCCAAAGGGTATCAATGGCATTTCTTTCTTCACTAGAATCGAGGGTGCAGAATATGCTTTGCATTATTTGGGTATATCACTCAATTTCTATACCCAGTGGATGCAAAACAACCTTCTGCACCCCTTATTAGATGGAAGATAAAGGACATTGATCCCCTTTTGATACAGAGTCTTCAAGAAAGATAGATGGTATCCTACCATTTCTACCTGAAAAGCATTCCCAAGGGAGAAAGAGAAACAAATGACTAGTAGTTGAAAATGGTAAGAAAGAGAAACAATTATACAAAACCATAGTTAAAAATATAGTAAAATACTTCTATTACAATGTAGGATAGTAATCTCAAAGAAGATATAATGGAGCCACCATATTTGAAATAAGTGATTTCTGAAACCATTCATTGTGTCAAAACAAGAGGCAAAATCACAGCAGCATACTATAAAGTTCATTAGCTAGATAAGTTTTTGTAATGATGATGAAGTCATCATCAGGAAGAGGCCAATGAGTTTTATTAAGAAAAAGAAAATATCCTTGACATGATGATACATAAGTGAAAGGTGCGGTGCATAGACACCCAAGAACATTGATGCCTCCATATAAATGTTTAAAGTATGTTTTGATTAATTGTTAAGGTTGTCATATGGTTCAAAAGTTGTCAACTTATTCCAAAAGTTTTGAATAGTTCAGAAATAGGAAAAGAAAAAATTACCACAAAGTTGAAAAATTGTCAATGGTTCCCACATGGGATAAAGTTTCCTCTTGTAAGTCGTCTAGTGGAAAGTGTATCAAGAAATTTCATCAATAAAACTTAGCGTTGGGGTTCTCTTCAAATCCTATTTGTTACACAAATTCCAAAATCCTACTTCTTACAGAAATTCCTCAACCGGAAGACAATTGTGTTACAAATTTATTTAATTTATTTTGTAACTCTCAGATCAACATATATAGTATTTAAGCCTTGAATGCACTAGATTATGTGTCATAAGATTTTAAAATATTTATTAAAAATAAGGGAAAAATACACAAAATAGCAAATAGGCAAAACAAGGGTTATTGTGTACCTTACCCACGTGTCAATATCCCGTGTTATTTTGTGCCCTAGCCTCTGTTGCCTATATATCAACTGGAATTGAAAACCAATAGAAACATGTCAATTGAAATTGAAGAGAAGAGAAGAATAATAATAAAAAAAAAATTCTAGTATATTGAAATCAACAAGTAAAACCCATGTATAATATGCATAATATTACCGAAAGGGAAAGGAACTGCATGTTTCCAAACTTAATATATTATGAGAGAAATAGATTCAGTGATGATATTATTTATAGCTTAGGTCATGCATCTTCAGTGCACCTGTTAGCTCTTTTTCTTGTTGAATCAATTTATATCTATTCAAGCTTGACTCTTAGATTCCTAACTTCAGATTCACACAGGGAAAAGGCTAATTAAGAAGGATACTATCCTTCTTCACTTTGGGTTCCACAGGCCCAGGCGGGTGTACCTACTTCTAGATTACTATTTCTTAGTAACTGAATGGTGGAGAAACTTATATTTCAATCTTGTTTTAAACTATAATAGTTGAATACACACCTTGCAGATGATTATTACTAACCTAATGCAAAGCTTAATAAGAGAGATCATGAACTTCACAAGAGCTGATGAACTATAACTAATTGAATGTTTGAAGATGTTAAGTTGATGGTCACCAAGACACAAAAATTTATTCAAGACATTAAATCAATTAATGTATTGTATTGTCATCGATGTCAACTTGATATAATATGTATGACCATACTGCTAAATACTTAAAAGAACTAATTAATCAAAGGCTATGCTATTAGCAATGTATAAAAGTTAAGTATTCACAAAGAGACTACATATACTGACGAAGTGCACACCGATGGACAAAGTAAACCAACAAGAGAAAAGTCACAGTGTTACCCGAAAAGCAAAGCATAGTGTAACCCGATGTACATAATTACAGTGTTGCCCGATGGATGGAGATCCCAAAGACAACTGAAGTCTCACTGAAAGAATGGTCAGTTGTCACCGACGACTAACTAAAGTATTGACTGACATAACAAAGAGTTTAGAAATGACAAAAGAATTAGCTGTCAAGGGATAAATATAGACTTAACTGGTAATTATCATTGTTTTAGTCGACAAGATAAAGCCATAGATAAGTAAAAGATTTAATTTGTTTTGTCCAGTTGGCAAGAAGATCTCTACGAGATAAAACAAGAGTTTTTCTTTAAAATTTAATTGGCAAGAATTGTGGATCATGCCAAGATCAAGAAAGCCAAGAAATGGTGAAATCATGTCTATATAAGAGACAAGCTAATTAAATGTGAATTATGGGAGTGACAAGAGAATAGATGCTAAAGAGATTCTGAAGGAGAAGAAAGTCTTCATTCAGAGATGATCAATCAAGCCGAGGAAAGAGATAAATTCTATAGACACTGACAAACAATGATACAACATCACATAGAAGAATAGTGTGGAGAAAAGGTATTGAATTGATAACATTGATCAAAAAGGTAATGTACTTACAATAGATCTAAAAAATTTGCAATTCTAGTTGTTTATGTGAACAAATCAATTTATTGTTTTAATTTAACCATTGAAGCATAAAGTCTCTTAACCAATCAAGACTTAAAAGTCTTTTCTAATTAAGATACATCCCAAGGAGTATAAAATTTTTTGATCATACAAAGTAGCATTGGATATGCCTGATACCTATTGATAGGCTAAGTGAGTGTTTGATCAAGGATGGTAGCATTAGATGCCAGATACTAAGTGAAAAACTATTCATTTCAATCCTCTAACAAGGTCACAACTAATAGTGTTTTTGTAACCTTTAACATGGTTGTCTCTTCACCGAGCTCACTTTAGAAAAGTGAAAATTTGGGTTACCGGTCCCAGTGGTTTTTTCCCTTAACAGGGTTTCTGATGTATGTGTTCCAAGGCTTGCTTGCACATCTACCAAGAGACCTAACTTGTCTCTATTAGAATCCTAACCTTCACTAGGATCTTCCAAAGGCATAGATGATTAACTAAGACCTTCTCTAGCTCCTCTCCAAGATCCCAACACTTTGTGCTTCACCTTGAAAGACTAACACCATGTAGATTCTTTACTTCTTCTCCTACACTTAAAAGGATCTAAGTGCCAACTCCACACTAGCATTCACCATCATTGCACGAATGTTAAACATGTTTGAAACATTCCATATGTTCCCATTTAAATCCATTTTGATGGATATCTTAACCCTTTTCAGTCGAGATCAAGTTTTAGACCCTAAGAAGCCTAATTAGGCCTAATTCCTTGTAGCCTTTTCCAAAGACCTTTTCCCAATTCTTTCAAAAATTTCCCAAAGAACTTGAAAAAATAATCCCACATTCAGATACCATTTTGGATTTTAAAAAGTATTTTTAAAATTTTAGTCTCCTAAGACCTTCGTACATAGGGTTCCTATTATCTAGGACCAATAGGGCTAATAGGCCTAATTAGTAGGACCTTATTGATTTCTCACTCAAAACTTGACCAAATGGATTGGTGAGTTCACAAATCTCTTAAAATAGTATGATTAGGTCATATCCCACCTAGCACTACACTTTTCCCATACTTTACTTTCCTTCCCTGCATGAAATGCTTAATTCTTCACCTCTAAACCTCTAACCGAGCACTGTCAGCTCGCCTAGGGATTGGTACTAAAAATAGAAAATCGACTCCATAAACCTCCCACCTCTACATATGTACTAACTAATGACTCCCCTAACATATCCACCTATCCTTAGGAAGATCCCATGGTTATATTTCATGGCGCATGAAATGAAAAACTTGTTAGGACAGGACCAGTGAACTCCCTAAACTGAAAACAATTTACTTAAGACCTTAAACTAACTCAAATCAATTTACTTACTGAATGGAAAATTCTTAGAAATATCCTATGAACACAAAATAATCACTAAATTAAAGCATTAAATCCATATGATAGCATTGTCACACTGAAAATCTCAGATTCTTCACAAAATCAGAGTTGCAGAGCTATATTCCTATCCCAAACTTGTTACAGTGAAAAAATATCCTCTAGATTTGAGCCTCAATACATTAGATGCCATATTCCATGTTTCTAGGGCCTGTTGGTTGATCTCCCACTCCTATCTTCTAGGGAGATCCAAAGTAACTGAGTTGCATGCAACATTTGCAATAATTGCAAATGTTGTCATGACAACATTGTAACAAATTTTGGCATCTTTGCCATTATGCCAACTTCCTAATTATTAGGACCTCTAACCTCTAGATTTCAAGGCTCCAACTTCATTAATGGCCTCCAAGAATCTCTATTAAAATATTTATGTGTTTAGGACACATTCAAAGCTCAAATCCATCACTAAGATTCTAAGCCTAAGAACATTAAAAAGCTACTAACAATGACTATTTTGGTGACCTTAGTCCTAATGAATAACTCACCTAGTTCACAATGAAATGACCTTCTAAAGTCTAAACTAAACACACTATCTTGACTTGACCAATGTCAAGTACAAGAAAAAACATTACAACTATGGAGGTTAGCGTAGGTGTGCTCCTGCACCATCCTCCCCAAAACAAAAAGTTCAATCCACCCTTGGATTGAGTAGAGTAGGGTCAATCCCCATCTTCTTAAACTCTAATTCCTTAACCCATATTGCATTAGCATCCATTTGACCATGTCTCTTGATCAAGTGTTCCTTGTATTCTTTGGTTCTAGTCTTCTTGTAGACTTGGGTATCCAATATACTGTCAGCTTGCTTGTCTATAGCAGGAGGTAGTTTGAGCTCTCCTACATCTCTGATCACTTCACTGATGCTTTTATCCATGTCTCCTTTGTAATGAACCGGGTCTGCAATGTTAAAGATAGGGGATAGTCCACTGTCTTCCGACAGCTCCACTTTAAAAGCATTATTCCCATACTTTGGTAAGATAGGACATGGGCCTATCCTCCTCATTTGAAACTTGTGTGGGACTCCTTTCTAAAGTCTAGACTTATTTAGATGGACCATTACTAAGTCTCCCACATTGAACTGAAGTTCTCTTCCACTCTCATCAACCTTAGTCTTATGCTTCATGGTGTTCTATGTCAAAGTCTTCCTCACTATATCATGTATCTTCTGCATTGCATAAGAAAAATCATCAGCATATCCACTTGCCTTCACTCCATCCTTTAAGTCTCTTAGCTCATAGAAACCCCTAGGATGTAGACAATAGACTATCTCAAAGGGACTCTTCCATGTTAACCTATTTATAGTGTCATTGTAGGCATATTCAGCCTATCCAATCAATTGATCCCATTTTTTACCATATTCCTTGATCAAGCATCTTAATAGATTTCCAAGGCTTCTATTTACAACTTTGGTCTGACCATTAGTTTGGGGATGGTATGCAGACCCAAAGGATAAATTAGTGCCTAACCTTTTACAAAGAGTCTTCTAAAAATGACTCATAAATTTAGTGTCTCTATCTGACACAATGCTCATAGGTAACCCATGGATTCTTACTATCTCTTTGAAGAAGAGAGAGGCTATTTGGCTGGCATCATTAGTTGTCTTGCATGTCACAAAGTGATCCATCTTTCTGAATTTGTCCACAACTACATAAACACTATCCATGCCTTGTCTTGTCTTGGGTAATCCAACTACAAAATCCATGCTCAAGTATTCCCCTGGCCTAGTGGGAATAGGTAGTGTTTGATATAGGCCTACATTTGAAGAAGTACCTTTGGAATTTTGACATACTATGCAACTTTCCACATACCTCCTAACATCAAGGTTCATTCTTGGCCAATAATAGAACCTTTGAACAAGTTCTTGTGTTTTAGTGATCCCAAAGTGACCACTCAATGCACCATTGCGCTTTTCTTGAATTAAATTATCCCTAATAGACCCTCTACAGACACATAACTAATTTCCCTTAAATAAGAGGTTACTTTGCAATGTATTCAACATATTTTCTATGGAAAGTATTCTTGTATTCAACACATACCTTGTAAATGTCTGCAAAATCTTTATCATCAGCATATAGATCCTTGAAGTGATCTATTCCCATGCTCTTCATTTGAATCTCTTGGATGGTAAGATCTCTTCTACTCAAGGCATCTTCCACCTTGTTGAGTAATCCTTTCTTGTGCTTGATATTAAAGGTGTAAGCTTGTAGGTATTCAACCCACTTCATGTGCTTGTGACTCAACTTCTCTTGAGAGTTCAAGAAACTCAAAGCTTGATTATCTGAATAGACTATGAACTCCTTGGGGAGAAAATAGTGCCTCCATTTCTTTAAATCCTGAACTAATGCATACATTTCAAGTTCATAAGAAAAATAATTATTCTTAGCTTCACTCAACTTATCTAAATGAAATACCACTAGTCTACCCTCTTGGCTTAGGACAGCTCCAATGGCCACATTGCTTGCATCACACTCAATAGTGAAAAGCTTCTCAAAGCTTGGCAAGACTAAGACAGGTTGGGTAGCAATATTTTCTTTTAACAACTCAAAGCTCTTGGTGGCTTTCTCATTCCATATGAACTTAGTCTTCATCCCTCCTTTGATTGTGTCCAACATAGAAGCACAAATAGCACTAAACTGCCTTATAAACTTCCTATAATACTGAGCAAGGCCATGAAAAATTATTACCTCTATTGCTATCATTGGAGTAGGCCAATTTATGATAGCTTACACTTTACTCTTGTCCATTTTAAGATTTTCATGAGAGAGAACAAACCCAAGGTACACTAGCTCTATTTTGATGAACTCACACTTCTCCAAGTTGATCATCAACTTCTCATCATACAACTTCTTGAAGAGAGTCTCAAGATGTTTAAGATGTTCACTTCTTGTCTTATTGTAAATTAATATATCATCAAGATATACTACTACAAATTTTCCAATATAGTCCTTGAGGACCTCATTCATGAGCCTCATGAATTTGGAGGGGGCATTAGATAGTCCAAATGGCATGACAAGCCATTCATACAAACCTTCATTGGTTTTAAAGGTTGTCTTCCACTCATCTCCCTCTTGTACTCTTATTTGGTGGCAACCACTTTTAAATTCTATCTTGCTAAAGTACTTAGCTTCACCTAGACAATCCATTAGGTCTTCAATCCTAGGAATGGCAAACCTATACCTAATGGTTATCCTATTTATGGCTCTTGAATCACTACAAAGCCTCCAAGTTCCACCTTTCTTAGGTGCTAGGATAGTGGGTTTGACACAAGGGCTAATGCTCTTCTTGATAAGGCCTTGGTTTAGGAGCTCTTCTATTTGTCTAGCAATCTCCTCATTTTGTTGAGGGGTCATCTTGTAGGCCTCTTTATTAGGTAGGGTAGCTCCTGGTATAAAGTCTATCCTATGACTTATGGCTCTTTTAGGGGGTAATGATAATGGTTCTCCATCACTTACTATACCTTCATAAGTCTGCAATATGCTTTCTATCTCCTTAGGTAGCTCTGGCTTCTTGTCTCCTTTACCTTCATTTTCTTCTCTTGGCTTTAGTACCAATGCAAAGCCAACTCCTTCTCCTTCCTCCATTGCATCTAAGAACTCTTTTTCACCAACCATGAGCACATTAGGATCTGTTGTTTTCACTTCTGCATCCTCTAATAGTGATTGAATTTTGAAATTCACTTTGTCCTTCTTGAATGTATAGGAGTTCTTCACTCTATCATGGATAGCTTGGCGGTGAAATTACCATGGCCTACCTACAATAAAGTGACATGCATCCATGGGAAATACATCACATAGAACCTTTTCCTTATATCTCCCTATAGAAAACTCCACCCAAAGCCTACTCATTTACTAAGACATACTGTCGCTTATTGAGCCATGTAACCTTGTAAGGATGGGTGTGGGGTATCCTTGTCATGCTTAGCTTGTTGGCTACTTCTTATGACACAATGTTGTCAGTAGACCCTAATTCAATAATGAATCTACACACTTTTCCCATCACCTTGCATTTTATTCTAAATAGGGACCTTCTTTGGCTTGGCTCTTCTTTAACCAACTCCTTGATCAATGTTCTCCTCATCACGAGGTTCTCACCTTCTTCTGAATTCAATGGTACCTCAGGATGGGTCTCTGCTATATTTTTCTCCTCATGAACTAGATTAGTCCTCTTGTTACCTCCTTGAGAAGTATTACCCTTCTTTGGACACCTATAGGAAAGGTGTCCCATTTGATTGCAATGATAACATTTCATATTGGAAAAGTAATTACCTCTTCCCTTTCCACCACTTCTTCCTCTAAAATTAGAGTTCCTTCCTCTACAACCTCTACTAGAACTTCCTTCTCGCTACTCAGTGTATCTGACTTCTCCTTGAGTCCTTGATTCTGAACTCCTTCTACCATAGCCACCTCTTGGTCCTCTACTATCCCTTCCTCTACCTCTTCCTTTAGAGGTTTGTTCTTGTTTTCTTTTACCTTTCTCCTCTATTTTCAAGGCCATTTGATAACATTGGTGCATGGTTTTGAAGTTCACAAGACTCATGTATTCTTGAATAGACCACTTGAGTCCATTCAAATACCCTACTAGTTTGATGCTTTCATCCTCCACCACTTGTGATCTTAGACACAACTTTTGGAATTCTTCGGTGTATGCTTGGACATCCAAATCTTTCTGTCTGAGATTGTGTCTTCTTCTATGCAACCGAACGTCATAATCATCAGGAAAGTAAGTCTGCTTTATCTTACTCACCATGCCCTTCCATGTGACTATAGGAATCCTTCCTTCTTTCTCCCTTTTAGTTTGAGTAAACTTCCACCATGTGAGGGCTGAGCCTCTCAACCTAGATTTGGCCACATTCAATTTTTGGGCCTCTGTTACACCATCACATTCGAAATGGTTTTCTATACTTTCAATCCAATCCACAACTGAATCTGGATCCATTTTTCCATGAAATAGTGGTACACCCTTTTAAGCTTTGCCACTTAAGGCCTTTAGTGCTTTCAAGAAGGGTTCTTCAGAAATAATAGGGTTAGGTATTGGATCTTCCTCCTCCAATTCCATTCCTTTTTCCCTTGCTTCTTCTTCCTTCTGTTCTATCTTATCCTTCACTTTATCAGCTTTGTCTTGGACTTCACCCAAGAGTTTCTCCATTTGAGACAATCTTTCTCTTAGCAACTTGTTATCTTCTTCTTTTTCTTCTACATTTTTGGCTAACTCAGTGTTAGTCTCCATGGTTTTATCTTGTACTAATCCCATTGGTGTATTCTCTCCCACTAATTTAGTAGGCTGAAACATCCACCACAAGCCTGCTCTTAATCAAGCTCTGATACCAATATGATGTATGTGTTCCAAGGCTTGCTTGCACATCTACCAAGAGACCCAGCTTGTCTCTATTAGAATCCTAACCTTCACTAAGATCTTCCAAAGGATTAGATGATTAAATAAGACCTTCTCTAGCTCCTCTCCAAGAGCCCAACACTTTGTGCTTCACCTTCAAATACTAACACCATGTAGATTCTTCATTTCTTCTCCTACACTTCAAAGGATCTAAGTGCCAACTCCACACTAGAATTCACCATCATTTTAGGGATGTTAAACATGTTGGAAACCTTCCATATGTTCCCATTTGACTCTGTTTTGATGGATCTCTTAACCCTTTTCAATCAAGATCAAGTTTTAGACCCTCAGAAGCCTAATTCCTTGTAGCCTTTTCTAGAGACCTTTTCCCAATTCTTTCAAAACTTTCCCAAAGAACTTGAAAAAATAATCCCACATTCAGATACCATTTTGGATTTTACAAAGGATTTTTAAATTTTTAGTCTCCTAATCCCTCTGTACATAGGGTTCCTATTATCTAGGACCAATAGGGCTAATAGGCCTAATTAGTAGGACCTTACTGATTTCTCACTCAAAACTTGACTAAATGGATTGGTGAGTTCACAAATATCTCAACAAAGTAAGATTAGGTCATATCCCACCTAGAACTACACTTTTCTGATACTGTACTTTCCTTCCCCACATGAAATTCTCAATTCTTCACCTCCAAACCTCTAACCAGGCACTATCAGCTCTCCTAGGGCTTGGTACTAAAAATAGCAACTCGACTCCAAAAAACTCCTACCTCCACATATGTATAGACCAATGACTCCCCTAACATATCCACCTATTCTTAGGAAGATTCCATGGTTAGATTTCATGGGGGAGCCGTGAAATGACAAACTGGTCAGGACATGACCAGTGAACTCCCTAAACTGAAAACAATTTACTTAAGACCTTAAACTAACTCAAATCAACTTACTTACTGAATGCAAAAGTATTAGAACTATCCTATGAACACAAAAAAATCACTAAATTAAAGAATTCAATCCATATGATAGAACTGCCACACTGAAAAGCTCAGATTCTTCACAAAATCAGAGTTGCAGAGCTATATTCCCTATCCCAAACTTGTTACAATGAAAAACTATCCTCTAGATTTGAGCCTCCATAGATTAGATGCCATATTCCATGTTTCTAGGGCATTTTGGTTGATCTCCCACTCCTATCTTCTAGGGGGATCTAGAGTAACCGAGTTGCATGCAACATTTTCAATGATTGCAAATGTTGTCATGACAACATTGTAACAACTTTTGGCATCCTTGCCATTATGCCAACTTCCTAATCCTTAAGACCTCTAACCTCTGGATTTTGAGGATCCAACTTCATTAATGGCCTCCAGGCATCTCTATGACAACATTGATGTGTTTAGGACACAGTCAAAGCTCAAATCCATCACTAAGCTTCTAAGCCTAAGAACACTAAAAAGCTACTAACAATGACTATTTTGGTGACCTTAGTCCTAATGACTAACTTACCTAGTCCACAATGCAATGACCTTCTAAGGTCTAAACTAAACAAACTATCTTGACTTGGAAAATATCAAGTACAAGAAAAAACATTACAACTATGGAGGTTAGCCTAGGTGTGCTCCTACACCAGTTTCCATGTTAAAAATCCATGTGTTTTTTATTACGGTAAAAATAGGTTTTGAAGGGGCCCCGAAATCCTTTTACAAAAGAGAAGAGAGATAAGAATGAAGACCCAAAGAACAACTAGCTGCCCCAAAGAAGGGAGCAGAGTACAAAGGGACAAATCCCAAATATTCAATAATGACCTACACAACAAAAAGAAAAAAATGCTGGAAGAAAAATAGGGAAGAAAAGGCCACCAGCACCAAGATCAAGACATAGTCTTCAGGAAGCCCTCGGAGTCCTCCAGCTAGGCCTGCAGGATCTTAACATTATCTTTCAGCCTCTGAATGTCCTGATCATCAACCTTGTGCTTCTTTTTAGTATTAGAACTAGTTCTAGTGCTAGGAACCATCTACTAACTAGGATCAGTCAGGTCAATTGTGTCACTCACGAGGGCGTCTTTGTCTCCTTCTAGCATTTTGCTGAGCGTGTTCAAGTTCTCCAGAGTAGACTTCATTCTTATATTAACTAGGCCAAGAAGATATTTTAGCATTTCCTCATTCCTTCTTATCTTCTCATGGATGGGGATCATGGCTATCTCAACTAATTTTTTAATTTTATCATCAATTCAGAACCGTAATCAAGAACACTGACATTAGCATTGAGAGCATACTCCTTCCTGTTAAAAATCCATGTGTTAATGTGTTTATGAGTCATTAGTTTATTATTTTGCATTTCACATAAGTAAATCTCATTTGATTGGTATACACTAGATATTTACTATATTTTGGTAAATAGAGAGACTGCTAATTGGTAAAAGTAAGAATAAGGTTTGAAAGAGTAATCCGAGCAGTAGTTATTTGTTATTAATATTTCAAGGCAATCATCTTGTAGGAATGAAGATAACTAGAGGCTTATAAATGTGGTAATAAGTTTTTGGGTTGATTTAAGGATTTTTTTAAGGCCACTGATTCACCCCCCCTCTCAGTTATTCTAACAAGTGGGATCAGAGCTTGTGTGCTTAGAAGGAATATTTCAAGACCTAAGCTAAAGATCACAAGATGAATAGACGAGATGTACCCAAGCTGAATAAAGACAACTTTGCTTCATGGAAAAGAAGGATAAGAATCCACTTATCAGGTATTGGAAATGATGTTACTCAATACTTAGATACTGAATATGTGTTTCCCATAGGACCACTCATAGTTGAACAAATGAGAGAGAAGCATGAGCACAACTGCATGATAATAGAGCTTGCTTCCTCACTCAACGATGCTCAATTTGAAGATGTCAAAATATGTATAACTACAAAGAAGATGTGGGATAAATTGAAGTTGTACATGGTGGTGATATAAATGATCTAAGAGCCAAGGAAGAAAGCCTTAGAAGTAAGTTTGATGATCTCAGAATGAAAGAAGGTGAAAACATCACATAGTACAACACAAGAATCAAAGAGGTAGTCAATGCTATCTGAGGAGTTGGAGGTGTACTAGATGAAGAGACAATGGTAAGTAAAATTATAATAACCTTACTGCCTACTTATGCTATTAGAGTATCTTCCATACAAGAAATGAGAGCAGTAGCTATATGCAAAATAGATGTCTACTATGATAGATGAAATACTACTATTAAAAAGATAATAAATCTATCTAAATGCAACCCAATGAAGAATACAAATGATTAAATGAAGTAAAAATAAGTTTACCTTCACTCACCCATCATAGCTTGTCTCCATTGTCCTCCTAGCTTTGATTTCTTGGATGTTGAGCTCTCAGATTTCCAATGAAGCTCCTTGTCCAAGATGTCACCAAAGTGTGGAGATTGGAGTGAATGTATGCAAAATGCAACTAAATGGATGATGGAATGGTGTAGAAATTCTTGGATGCTTGATGTGATGGCTTGAATTCTTGATTTCTTGATTGCTTTAATGCTTGAATGCTACTATGCTCACTACTGTGCTCACTACTAGATCACAAAGGGGGAATGAGGCTCCTTTTATAGGATTTTGGAGGACCCAAGCCTAGGTGGCATGATCCTAGGGTGGTGATTGAAAGGTGGAAGATCCTAGGGTTTCTATTGACTTGGTTGAAGGGGTTGAGAGAAAGGGGGGTGTAGTTAGAATGTGAGAGGAAGAATAGGGAGGATAGTCCTCCTACATTGACATAGAGGAGAAGAAGGTGGAAGGGAAAGACACATGTCAAGTGTCTCACAAAGACCATGGAGAGGAAAGAGGAAGGAATTTTTCCTCATGACGACTCTTGGTACAAGTTTCCCATGAGTCATCTTGGACTCTTTGAGGTGGCTTGAGAAGCTCCTTAGGAATAGGGATTGCTTCTTGACTTGGTGTAGGAAAAGACATGTGGACATGAGACCAAGTCTTATGAGGCCACATAGCTCTTAGAAATAGGACATGTGTGGGTGGGGACAATGAGTTATTAATAATTAACAATAATTAATTATTTTAGCCAAGGTGATGTGTCAAGTGACTAGGTCTATGAGGTGGACTAGGAGGCTTAGTCATATTTAGTGACTATGTAATTAATCACTTTAATGAGATTAATTTAGAAGACTTAGGATAAGAATAATAGACTATAGTGAATGTATTAAATAAATTAAAATAATTTACTTAATAAATAGAATAAATAAATATTAATTAAATAATAAATATTTAATTAATTTATCAAGTCAACATTAATTAAATAATAAATATTTAATTAATTAATTAGTGAAGCCATTTTTTAGTGTATACATTTTGCCCCTCTTTGAAATAATGTGTTTGTCACATTGTTTCAAAGAAAAATCTAGCTTTTTGCCCCTGCCCCAGATAATGGGGACAAAGATGACCTATGCATGCCCCCTCGAGAGCTTGATTGACAAAATTTATGATTGTGTTGTTGTTGTTTTTTTTTTGGAATAATCAATCAATCTCACAAAAAGAATTAGAAGAAACTGGGATAAACAGGGTGAAGTAGAGAGACTACGCATTTATTGCAAATGGTAGAATGTGGATAAATCAACAAGTTAATTAGGTCAAAATTGATATCAATAAGCCGATATGATCTGGTCGACATTGTATTTTGATCAATTTGTGTCAAGATAGGCAACATTGTAGCATGGTCTCTAGTAAACCATCTTGTTGGTAGATAATTGATAGAATTACCTGTTGATACATGTGATAAACATGTGTTCAATTGATAAGATAGGATAGATAGATAGATCAGTTTGATCAAAACCTAATAGTTTGATTTGTTTGATTATTGATGATAGGAGGATATAGACATTGATGCATTGCTAGTCAGACTAGTAATGACACAGGTATAGGCTGAGTGCGTCTCGGGATTAGAGAGACGGATGGAGAGACTAGAGGGGGAGGTCGCAGAGGCTAGACAGGAGAGAGATACCTCCATAGAGCGGTTAGGGGAGGAAAAGACACTACTTGATGAGCTTGAGTCCATAGAGACATTAGGGCCTCATGAAGATAGTCTTCGGATAATGATGAAAGATGGTAGAGAGATCACTTAGTGGAGAGAGGCATACAGACAGGTTGTTCCATAGGATCAGTGGATTGGGAGCTTTAGGGAGAGCTCATCTATAGTGCAAACAACACATTAGAGATAGGGGTAAATGGGTATTGGAGGTACATCATCACACCTAATGAGACCACCATCAGGTTTTGGAGAGCCATCAATGGCAAGTACTTTTATTGCAGTACACAGACATCGCCAGACAAAGTCTAGAGGCAGCAGATCGTAGCTTTTTGTTACACATGTTGTATTTATGGCTTCATTGTATCATTATTGTATTATCATTATAGACTTGATGGACACTTATGGACACATGGTTTATTTTATGAGATATCATTGGACATTTGGACATGTTATTTTTGTTTTATAAACTCTTGATGATGGACTTTCTATATGATGCAGTTCTATTATGATTACTCAATGATGCATTTCTTATGATGACATATATATATATATATATATATACACATTTATATATATGTATATATATATATATATATATAGACATATAGATATACAGACATATAGATATA
>MU227563.1:251430-270474 GCA_018584345.1 Thuja plicata
CATTTGAAACTCAGTCAATTAAAGTCAATTAGGAGAATAATTTGCCTAATACAATAGGACTTCGAAGATAAGAAAATGCACCAAAATTGATTAGGTTGTTAGGTGCCAATTTTGGGGTGTTACAACAGATGGCTCATCATCATAATGAAAAGGAAAAATTGATTGTAATGATGGCATGTTAGATGATGTATCCTTTTGTTTTTCATTATTCCCCCTCAATGTTGATGTGTCATAGTTATGAGGAAGCTTAGCTCCTAATTGAGATAATTTTAGGAAATATGCTTCTTTATCCTGCTTCAAAATTAAGTGCATTATTTCTATGAACATGGGATCTTGGGATGCTTGCAAAATTTCATCTTCCATCACTTCGTCATTTTGATCCCTATGAAGATTTTGATAATTATTCTCCACCATAGGATTGATTCATTTCTCAAATAGATTCATCATTATAATTTTTTCTACAGATTCTGGATCAATGGTTTGCTTGAGTTTCTGAGATCGAGTTTGAACCATAAAAGGTGAAAGATATTCTTAGAATAAAGATTTTGATGAGACAAATGGAATGTGATGATAGAAAATATGTGAGAAAGAGATTCAAAAGTGTTGAAGTAGATAGGGTAATTTGATAATCTACGTCAATAAGAGGTATGGATCTCACTATGATATGACAAAGAAAAACCAAGAGATAGTGGCTTAGGTAATTTTTAATTAAGTATGATAGATCATGATATGATAAAAACTCACAAAAGCCAAAATTTGATAATCAGGGTAATGTTTCAACACTTTAAATGTAGATTTTGAAGATTGAGGAATGATTTGGTGAATTTTGGATGAAGGAAAGATTGAAAAATAATGAAGATGGTCAAACTGAAGATCAAAGGTCTGATAGGATCGAATGTGTTTCCAGAATCGTATTGAGGACAGAAATGAGTATCTGAAAAACTGATTTTGAGATCTTGAGGGTCTGTACAAAGGCTCTCTATTATGTGTACGTAGGAACAAATGTGCAACAAGATTGGATAAATGCGTAGCAGGAAGTGATATATGCCTAGGTTATGATTTTATGATGTTTTTGGCTTGAAATTTGGATTTTATGTAGTTTTCAGATATTTTTTGGAAAAGTAAAAATGCATAAACACACACACACAAGACATAAATGATTTGATCTAACTTGATATAATATGTATGCACAAACACACTTACAATTCCTAAGGTTGGCAAGGACAATATCTATTGAATCCCCACTTGGATAATAAAATCTAGCCACGCAAATTGAAAGTGGACATCCTAGGAACTTGGAGGCATGGGCTCCTCCTTATAGTGCACTCACTTCTCTAGCACACCAAGATCCAAATTCAATCGTTCATTACTTCCCAAAGAACTTCTATCTCTACTATGAACCGTGACTAAAGTGGGGTGTCTTCACAGGTTGGGCTGCCTATTGAACCAGAAAATAGAAGGTTTTTGGCCACTAAACAAAAGATTTTAGTAAGGACATCCGTTCAAGTGGTTGTGATCAAGTCATTTTCCCAATTAAGGGGGCTCTCCCAATCCTTTCAATGTAAGATTTTCACCTTAACAATGTAAGGAATTTAACGCATCACAAGGGTACTAGAGGAGATTTTGGTTTCCACAACAAATTCACACCTTTCCACTATGAGACTAATCACAATGGGGTTTTTTGTATACCAGTTTGGATGGGCTTGGCTTTAGCCTATTACCGATTGGATCCTTCCTTGGGATGAGTACCTCTTTTCACACCAAATACCACCATCTAAAGATTATAATGGTTTCTCTTACACCCAAGATCTACGAAGGGTGAGGGGAGAGGATACCTTGTTATAATCTGGGATTACAATTGAGCTATAAAAGAAAGACACAATAGACAGTTTGCTAAACTAAATAAAACACACGAATTTGAAAAGCATGTTGTATTTTAAGCCCAAACAAAGGTTATATTTTATTTTGCAAACCCCTAGGAGCCTTCAAATAAAATTGATAATAATTCAAGATTGGGGTCTTCAGATTTACGACCTGCAAAACAACCTAAAATCTACAAGAACAAACAAAATCCTGTTAAGATTATTAGCCCAAAAACAAAATTTTACAAATGGAAATGATGAATGTGCAATAGGAATAGATGGATGCATAGCATAAATGGATGCGCAATAGGAATGGATGGATGCGCAAAAGAAATGGATGGATGCACAACATAAATGGATGGATGCACAAAAAAAATGGATGCGCAAAAAGAATGGATGGATGCGCAACAGAAATGGATGAATGCGTAGGAAAATCCTGTAGAATTCTGCAAACGGAAAACTAAAAAAACAAAATGTTAATTTTCATGGGGAGGCCCCACGGTGGGAACCAAAAATGTATGCAAAATAGATGTCTACAATGATAGATGAAATACTACTATTAAAAAGCTAATAAATCTATCTAAATGTAACCCAATGAAGAATACAAATGATTAAATGAAGTAAAAATAAGTTTACCTTCACTCACCCATCGTAGCTCATCTCCATTGTCCTCCTAGCTTTGATTTCTTGGATGTTGAGCTCTCAGATTTCCAATGAAGCTCCTTGTCCAAGATGTCACCAAAGTGTGGATATTTGAGTGAATGTATGCAAAATGCAACTAAATGTGATGGAATGGTGTAGAAATGCTTGGATTCTTGATGTGATGGCTTGAATGCTTGATTACTTGATTGCTTGAATTCTAGTATGCTCACTACTATGCTCACTACTAGATCACAAAGGGGGAATGAGGCTCTTTTTATAGGATTTTGGAGGACCCAAGCCTAGGTGGCATGATCCTAGGTTGGAGATTAAAAGGTGGAAGATCCTAGGGTTGCTATTGACTTGGTTGAAGGGGTTGAGAGAAAGGGGGATGTAGTTAGAATGTGAGAGGAAGAATAGGGAGGATGTTCCTCCTATATTGACATAGAGGAGAAGAAGGAGGAAGGGAAAGACACATGTCAAGTGTCTCACAAAGACCATGGAGAGGAAAGAGGAAGGACTTTTTCCTTATGAGGAATCTTGGTACAAGTGTCCCATGAGTCATCTTGGACTCTTTGAGGTGGCTTGAGAAGCTCCTTAGAAATAGGGATTGCTTCTTTAATTGGTGTAGGAGAAGACATGTGGTCGTGAGACCAAGTCTTATGAGGCCACATAGCCCTTAGAAATAGGACATGTGTGGGGTGAGGATAATGAGTTATTAATAATTAACAATAATTAATTATTTTAGCCAAGGTGATGTGTCAAGTGACTAGGTCTATGAGGTGGACTAGGAGGCTTAGTCATATTTAGTGACTGTGTAATTAATCACTTTTATGAGATTAATTTAGAAGACTTAGGATAAGAAGAATAGACTATAGTGAATGTATTAAATAAATTAAAATAATTTACTTAATAAATAGAAGAAATAAATATTAATTAAATAATAAATATTTAATTAACTCATCAAGTCAACATTGATTAAATAATAAATAGTTAATTAATTAATTAGTGAAGCCATTTTTTAGTGTATATAGTAGAAAATAACAATGTTAGTCTAGATAGTTTGATTGGAAGACTGATTTCATTTGAGATGAATAACTTTGATAATAGTGTCTTACCAAACATAGAATCTGCATTCAAATCTTCTTTGAGAATAAGTAAATCAAATCATAAACACACTATGAGAAAAGATAGTGAAAGTGAAAGTGAAGAAGAAGATCTTTATGAAATTGAAGCAGTTATGGCTAGAAGAATGCAAAGAGGCAAAGGTAAATACAAAGGTAAATTACCACTTGTATGTTTTAATTCTAAAGAGATTGGATACTTTTCTACAAGATGTCCTAACAGAAGAAAAGATGATAGAAGTAATGACAGATCATTTGAAAACAAGTTTGACAGAGGTGATAACCAAGATTATAGAAGAAACTGAAAATCAGAATGAAGAGATACCCAAGACTACAAGGACAAAGGAAAGATGACCAGTTAGCTAGCTACATGCAAAGACAAAGATACTGACACCGAATCTGATGAAGACATTGAGATGGTGTTTGTGGCAGTAAAAGATGACTCAGATGAAGATGAAAGGTATGTAGAAACCACACTCATATCTAAAGTTAGCAAGAATGATATATAGATCATAAATAGTGGCTGCACTCACCATATGACCGGTGACATAGAAAAGTTTAATAATTTTGATTATTATAATGGTGGTACAGTAAGAATGGTTAATGACAGTTTGTCCAGTTGAAGGTAAAGGAACGATAATGTTGAATAACCTGATAAAATCTTAAAATGCTTATTGGGTGAAAGGATTGAATTATAATCTATTGAGTGTTTCTCATCTAAATAATTCAGGTCAGCAAGTAGCATTTGAGAATAAGAAGGCAAAGATGTTTAATGAACCAGGAAGATTGATCAGAACTGGTGAACATACCAAAGGTAACTTATTCTATCTGAATGATACTGACACCACTTGCTTAATGGATAGAAATGAAGACATATGGTTGTGTCATAAAAGATTGTATCATGTAAATTTTAACAACATGATAAAGATAAGAAAAAAGAGAAATGTAAGAGGCTTACCAAGCATGTCAAAGCCATACAATATCATGTGCAAAAATTGTCAAAAAGGTAAGATGAAAAAGTCTAGTTTCAAAAGAAAAACCCATACATCTAATGTTATTCTAGAATTAGTCCATACTGATCTATCTGGACCCATGAGGACAAAGAGTTACTATGGTGATATATATTTCATTCTCTTTGTTGATGATTACTCTAGAATGATGACAGTTATATTTCTAAAAGATAAATTAGAAGCATTCAAGATGTTTAAATGGTACAAAGAAATGGTATAAAAACAAAGTGGTAAGGAATTGAAATGCTTAAGATCACATAGAGGAGGGGAATTTATTTCAGATGAATTCACTAACTTTTGCAATGAGCATGGAAACAAAAGACAGGTCTCTACACCAAGAACGCCACAACAAAATGGAATTTCTGAAAGGAGGAACATATCCATTGTTGATTGTGCAAGGACACTGATGATAGAGAAAGGCATCACCCAAATCTTCTAGAGGGAAGCTGTTAGTACTGCTATTTACACATTGAACATAGTACAATTGAAGAAAGACACCAAGAAGACACCCTATGAGGTATGGTATTGTTACACACCCAATGTAAGTTACTTCAAGATCTTTGGTAGTCAATGTTATATCTTAAAATATGATAGAAATGTAAAACTTGACTCCAAAATTGATGAAGGTATCTTTCTAGGGTATTCCACCAAGAGCAAGGCTTATAAATGTCTCAATAAAGCCTCTAACAAAATTGTTGAAAGTGAAAATATAAAGATAGATGAATTTGTAGAGAAGAATGAAAAGGAAAGCACAAAAGAACCAGAGGACTACAATAGGTTTGTTTACAATGAAGAACCTGACACTCTACCTGAACAACAATGTATAGGTCCCAAGCAATAGAATATTGCAACCGAGCATCAGACTGCAAATACCAAAAATCAGGATATTTCTCAAGATGATGTACCAATCAATGGAGATCATAATGAAGGACAAAATGATGATCAAGATGATATAAAAATAATTGAACCTATACTTTCCAAGTATGTCAGAAGGAACCATCCACAAAACCATATCATAGGAGACAAGAAGGTTGGTATGAGAACTAGAAGTAAGTCTCTAAACAGAAGATGTCTAATTTATGATTTTGAGCCAAAATCTATTATTGCTGAACTTGATAATGAAGAATGGATTAGTGCTATGAATGAAGAAATTGACCAAATTGAGAAAAAAAAGACATGGACACTTGTACCAAGACCAAATGACAAGAATATCATTAGTACCAAATGGATATTCATAAATAAGCTGAATGAGAATGGAGAAGTCACCAGAAATAAAGAAAGACTAGTATGCAAGGAGTATGCACAAGAAGAAGGGATTGACTATGGAGAAACCTTTGCACCCGTTGCTAGGATAGAAGGAGTGAGAATATTACTTTCTTATGCTGCATTTAAAGGATGCAAGGTATACCAGATGGATGTCAAGTCTACATTCCTAAATGGAATACTTGAGGAAGAGGTATACATTGAGCAACCAGAAGGGTTTGTTGATCTAGACAAGAGGAACATGGTATGTAGACTACACAAATCCTTGTATCGATTGGAACAAGTACCGAGAGCCTGGTATGAAAGAATTCATTCCTATCTCATAAGTATTGGATTTGTAAGAACTAGTGAAAATAGTAATCCTTATTTAAAGGAAGATACTGATACTAACATTTTGATTGCTGAAATATTTGTTGATGACATCATATTTGGAGGCAATGATATGCTATGAAAATCATTTGCAAATGAAATGAGAAATTTTTTTGTGATGTCTATGTTTGGAGAGATCAATTTTTTTCTTGGTCTATAGATCATGCAACAAGATGAAGGCATTTTCATTATACAATCCAAATACATCAAGGAAGTAATGAAAATATTCAAAATAGAAGTTTCCAAGCTAGTTGGAACAGCGATGGATACTGGATGTAAGCTGACAAAGGAGGACAATTAACCTAAGGTAAATTAGACTTTGTATAGATTAATGATTGGAAAACTCATGTATGTTGTACATACTAGGCCATATATTGCACATGCAGTAGGAATAGTTGTAAGATTTTTTGCTAATCCTAGAGAATCACATATGACTGCTATGAAAAGAATCCTAAGATATCTAAAGAATATTGAGGACTATGGATTATGGTATAGAAGAGAAGACAAATTTTAACTTAAGGTCTTTACCGACGCTGATTGGGGTGGAAACATTGATGATCGAAAGAGCACAACTAGAGGAGCACTCTTTATGGGTGACAACCTTGTCACATGGATCAGAAAGAAGAAAGGATACATCTCTCAGTCTAGTGTAGAAGCAGAGTATGTTGCTGCTGCTTCAAACTACTCAAATATTACATGGATCAAATAGTTACTGAAAGGTATGAATATGAAAATTATTGAACTAGTAATTATCTATTGTGATAATACCAGTGAAATTAACATTTCCAAGAATCCAGTCATGCATGCTAAGACAAAGCATATTGCTATCAAGTATCATTATTTGAGAGAAAAAGCTCAAGAAAAGGAGGTGATACTTGAGTATGTGCAATAAAAGGAACAATTAAATGATATCTTCACCAAGCCACTTCCCAAGTATACATTTGAGTACTTGAGAAAGAGACTAGGGGTCAGACCCTTGTCTACTAGTCAGTAAGATGAATAGAAGGCTGCATCAGCCTACATATTATCAGAATATCATTCATGTTGATGCAAGAAAAGAGATGGACTTCAAAGATACATCTCTACACAACAAGGTATTTATCTACACCAAGCACTAGAGTTGTTATATTGATGATGAATTGGGGAATTCAAGGAATATATTGAATGGATAGAAAGGATTGTTTGACATTACTATCAAATATTTGTTTGACATTATTGTCAAAGGGATAGATTATATCCATTATCAAATTATCCAAAGGGAGAGATGTAACCAGAAAGGGAGAGTACATACAAAGGGAGATATTGCTGACAAGAGAAAAAAGAGACATCAAAAGAAAAAATAGTCAAAGGGAGACAGTTTGACACAAGAAGAGAACACATCACATCAAAAAAGAAAGATTCTACATCTATCCAATGAAGGGATTGAAGAAACTATGTGAGCTTATTGAGGACTAGATATTTGTATCAGTTATAGTACATAAGATTGGTATTCTGATGAAATTCAACTGTTATATTTCATATAGTATTAGTGATAATTGTATCATCTTAAAATGGAAGAAATTCCATGTTAAGAGAATTTATCCCTCCTTAGGGGATTTATTTGACCTCTATCACATCATCCCCCTGATCTGCCTCTCTTTCCATCATTTCCTGATCTAATTCCTACATTTTGGGTTGCAGAACTCTGTTTCTGGGATACAGGGACATGGTCGACCTCCTAGGATAGGGTCAACCTTGACCCTAACCTAGGATAGGGTTGACCTCAGCCCTACCCTAGGATAGGGCTGACCTTGACCCTGTCCCAGGGTCCAAATCCTGGGAACTTTTGGTTTCCCGGATGTCGGTCCTCACAAAAAGTCTCCTCCCACTTCCGGGTCGGCAGTTTCGGGCTCCAAAGCGTGGATTCCTAAATTGTATTTAATATAGGTCCTCTCCTAGGGGTAAAGGATTTAATGGTGATTTAATTATCCTATATAGGCCTCCTTAGAAGATTGTGCCCTAGTTTCATATAAAAGGAAGTTTTCTCCTCTCATTTTCTAAAGAAGTTCTCTATGGAAGCCTCCTAACGATTATCAAGCGAAATCAAGTGATCCAAACTCAAGTAAGCATCTATTGTCCTACATGTTTTCAAGTAATTGAAGGTGTTCAAGTTCTCCATTGAAGATCAAGGATTCAAGCTTTCAAGCCTTTGAAGGAATTTGGTTCAAGCATTCAAGATTCATCCTCTAGACCCTAGATCTAGCCATCATGGTGGTATGATCTTCCTTCAAGATCCTTTGTGCATCCTCAAGAATATTTAATTATCCTTCCAAGGTGGATTTAAAGCATACAAACATTAAGGTTTATGGTTTTAAAGGTTCCATGCTTTAATACTTACATATGTGCATACATTTTGAATTACATTAGCATATCCATTGAATATCATAGCTTCATTGTTAGATTCAATTCTACTACTTGCTAGCATTCTATATTTTATTGATTTCAAGGTTAATTCCTAAATTGGGGTTTGACTAAGGCAAACCCCTCCCCCACAAAAAAAAAACCTTTCTTTTTGTAGGTACAGGTTCAGGACTGTAGATCTGAGACCAGATCTGGATACCCTTTTCAGATTTTTTTCAAACTGTGTGAACGGGGACACAATTAGATTTGTGTAGGATAGGGTTGGAAAAAGTGGTACAGGGTCGACCTTTTTCATAAGACAACATCGGAACGGGAAAATATTTTTGGGTTTTTTACTTCTTTGTGTTCTGGTTCGGGATCAACTATCAGATTTTCCAGAAACAACCTACAGATCTCAGAAAATAGTAATCTTTAATCTGCAAATTTGTAAGGTTAGTTCTTCCTCCTATCCTTTTCAATTACTATTATTAAGCATATTTACTTAATTAATTTATATAATTTAAGATCCCCTTTCTTGTTCTCTTTCCAAATAGTGGATTCACTTGTGTATTAACCCTTCTTCTTGGGTTGATCAAATTGGATCTCCTATTTGTGTATTTGAGGGTGAAAAAAAAGGAGTGTCTTATCTTCCCTTAATCACAATTACAATATACAATCAATATCAAACTCAATTAAGTGTAAGATGAAAATTAGGGTTAAGGATTTCAACACACTATAACAATTAATCAATCAATCAAACCCCCTTTCCAATCTTTATATGTTATCCTTAACATTCCCTCAATTCACCTCCTTCACAATAATATAGTGTGATAATGTAGTGTGTTGCCATCAATTCCAAAGGGAGAGATTGATGAACTATAACTGATTGAATGTTTAGAGATGTTAAGTTGATGATCACTAAGACATAGAAAGTTAATGCAAGACATTAAATCAGTTAATGTATTGTATTGTCATTAATGTCAACTTAATATAATCTGTATGGTCATACTGCTAGATACATAAAAGAACCAATGAATCAAAGGCTATGCTATCAGTAATGCATAAAATTTAAGTATTCATAAAGTGACTATATACACCGATGGAGTGCACACTAACAGACAGAGTAAACCAACAAGAACAAATTCATAGTGTTACTCAATGAGAAAAAGCACAAGATTATCGACGAAGCAAAGTCACAGTGTTACCCTACGAGCAAAGCATTGTGTAACCCAATCGACAATATTATAGTGTTTCCTAATGGACGAAGATCCTGAAGACAACTAAAGTCTCACCGACAGAATGGTCAGTTGTCACCGATGACTAACTAAAGTATTGACCGACAGAACAAAGAGTTCAAAAATGACAAAAGACTTAGCTATCAAGAGCTAAATATAGACTTAACTGGTAATTATCATTGTTTTAATAGACAAGATAAAGAAAGAGATAAGTAAAAGATTTAAAGTTGTTTTGTCTAGTTGGCAAGAAAATCTCTATGAGATAAAACACGAGTTTTTATTTAAATCTAATTGGCAAGAATTTTGGATCATGCCAAGATCAAGAAATCCAAGAAATGGTGAAATCATGTCTATATAAGAGACAAGATAATTCAATTAGATGCTGAAGAGATTTTGAAGGAGAAGAAAGTCTTCATTCAGACCTGATCAATCAAGCTAAGGAAAGAGCTAAATTCTATAGACATCGACGAACATTGATACAGCATCACAGGGAATAAAAATGTGGAGCAAAGTTATTGAATTGATAACAGTGATCATAAAGGTAATGTACTTACAATAGATCTAAAAATCTACAATTCTAGTTGTATATGTGAATGGATCAATTTACTGTTTCAATTTAACCATTGAAGCATCAAGTCTCTTAACTGAGCAGGACTTAAAAGTATTTTCTAATTGAGATACATCCAAAGGAGTATCAAAAATTTTGATCATACAAAGTAGCATTGGATATGCCTGATACCTATTGATAGGCCAAGTGAGTGTTTGATCAAGGATGATAGCATTAAATTCCAGAAACTATTCATTTAAATCCTCTAAAAAGGTCACACCTAATAGTGTGTTTGTAACCTTTAACAGGGTTGGCTCTTCACCGAGCTCACTTAAGACGAGTGAAAATTTGCGTTATCAGTCTCATGTGTTAATGTGTTTTTGAGTCATTACTTTATTGTTTTTCATTTCACATAAGTAAATCTGGATTCATCGGTATACACTAGTTATTTACTGTATTTTGATAAATAAAAAGACTTCTAATCAGTAAAAGTAAGAATAAGGTTTGAAAGAGTAATCCGAGCAGTAGTTATTTGTTAACAATATGTCAAGGCAATCATCTTGTAGGAACGAAGATAACTAGAGGCTTATAAATGTGGTAATAAGTTTTTGGGTTGATTTAAGGATTAATTTTTTGAGGCCACTGATTCACCCCCCCTCTTAGTTATTCTACCAAAGAGCTACTATTAGTGTAACAAGGACATTCATCCCTCTTCTTTTTTTATTATCAAACCTAGGAAGGATAACCTATTGATTCTCTCTTCAAGGAATCAACACAATAGACTGTGCTTCTCAATATAATCAAATAAAAATGTATGCTTTCAATACACAAGAAAGTAAATATTAATTTGATTTAAAATTGATGATGAGAACCACTTTTTATAACTTAGACCAGTGCCTAATCCCAGCAAAGAGTCAATTGAAATGCAAATCCATAGAAAAACAACTAATAAGAACACAATCAAAACCCCAGAAAGAATGCCTTACAAACTGTCCTCTCATCCTCACATCCATGTATCAAATTTTTTTACTAACCCTAACCCTATGGAATTAATCACAAGATGAACTCCTCCCTTGAAAGAAACTTGGAAGCAATCACATAGTTACCTTATAACTAGTATGTCTAAGATGCTTAACAAACTAAACATACAAGTGCATGAAATAAGTACAAAAAGACATTATATATTTGAAAGTGGAGATTCCATTGTATTTTATTAATATCTTCTAGATTTAGTACATTCAAATCAAATCAAAGTTTGAAGAACTAGACAAATATTAAGTCTGCCTTGCAATTGTAAATTCACCATCCTTAAAAATAAATTACAAAAGACTATATATACCCAGCATTATCCATCTTGGAATCCTAAAAATTTGAGGATGCAACAGGCTTCGGATGGCTAAGCTAACCCTAAGAATATTAAAAGACAAAACTTATAGGTAGTCCTTTGGATAGTGGAAAGACAAAATCAGTTGACAACTAAATTTGATCTTCAATCTTCAATAGATGGCACCTTTGTCTATTGATATTATGAATAACTTTATGTAGTTGCAACGAGACCTAGTGACTTCCATTTCAGGCTAACTTACACTAGTATTTGAGATAGTTATCCTCCTTGTGCTCAGAGATCAGTGCAAGGTATCTTTTTCACTCTTCATCCATTATGTCTAGATCAACAACTGGAACCTTCTTCTTTTTAGGCTTTGTGATAGTGTCCCATGCTGTTACCTCCACCTATATAGGCCAACTAAAACTTTGAGTGCTCTGAATTTGTGTCTTCTACCACTTCCATCTGGCATTTTTTATCATCTTGACATCTCTTACAAACTTGTTAAAGTTTGTTTCAGCTTTGAAAGCTTCATCCAAGATTTTGTTGAATCTTTGCATGTCCACGGTGCCATCATCTGAGATAAATGCCTCCTTACTAGGAAATAAGGTGCCAAACTCACCTTTCCACACTTTAATAGTTTTAATTTGATCATCTTTTCCTTTTATTAAAGGAATGAACCCATTGTATCTTGGGCCAAACATATTTATTCTGGCCTCTATCTGATTAACCTTTCCTTTGTAGAAGGACAATGTAGCAGTGATTTGATCTATCTCTTCCCCCACTTGGCACACTTTCTTTGGGAGGTCTGTCCTATGAGGCTGCAGAGATGCCAATATTTCAAAAATTTGAGTCCTGACTGACCATGTTACAAAATATGGATTCAAAGTTAACACATAATTATTTGCCTCTACTTTTAGACAAGGCAATTTTCTATATGCATTATATACTAAATCAACTTTGTCCTTCAGGATATTGATCATATGCTTAAAAATTTGTATTAGAGCTTCCAAAACAACTTTTTTGTGTTCTAAGATTGCTTTCTTTGTTCCTGGTAGATCCCATATGCCCTTAGTCTGGATCTCCACATCTATATTTGGCTTTGGTTGGGAAGGGACAACTTCAGGCATATCTTGCAACTACTAAGTCAATTCTACTATCAACTTCTCCTGTGCCTTGATCTTGATCAGAGCCAACTCCCTGTCTTTGACTATATCACTAGTTTCACTAGTGAGTTTCTTAAATATTTCAGACATTTGGGCAGCTTTAGCCTCATTCAAATATGCAAAATGGGTGAGAACTTGGGAAATCTCCAAGTCTCCTATGTTATTGGATCTCCTCCTACCAATTGCAGTTGTGAACCAACTTGCTGTTATTTTTTCTAGATTAGGAACTCTTTGAACTCCTTGGTATTGATGAAATTGTCATATTTTAGAAATTGATCTTGATCTAACAATATTTCATCAGTGCATGTCATGAGAGGCAACTTTATTTCCTCTTCATCATCTTTCTAGAGCTTCTTCCCTGCTCTTATCTATTTCCTTAATTGATGGTCATAGGGTTTGTTACCAGTATTAAGAGCACCAGTTCTATCCCATTTCTTCTCTTTCTTTTGTGATATCTCCCATGCTTCTATCCTTTGTCTCTTTGGTGGGGGCTCATTAGTAACCTCAGTTTTTGGGACCTCTATTAGGTCAATTATATTATCTCCCACAGCTTCTTGTTCTTCAACAAATGCTTGATTCACTGGAGGAGAGCTAGGAACTGAGTACTCCTCATCACTGTCTTCATCATACTCTGATGATGAATGACCTTTATGGCCTTTCTCTAGCACTAAAAGTGCATCTTCTAGTTGATTGCATAATAGAGTATGGGACTTAATCATGGCATCAAGGCTATTCAAGTATGGAAAGTTTGGGAAGAAACCCCCAAAAGAGATGACTTTTCTCTTTACTTGCCTCTCTAAGTCCATTAATTCATTAAACTTTTCAGCCCTTCTATCGACCTCCTCATCCTCTAATATATTCCTTATGAGGTCTTCTTCCATCCATTCCTCATGATATTTTGTGTAAGGAATGGTGGGTGTCAAAAAATTCTTGGCACTCAATATGAAGCCTTATGTATCTTTAGAGGGCTAGATTCATTCTATAATGACTCATCCAATTATTCACTAGATCCAATGCCCTTTTACCAATTGTAAGACTATAGATCCTAAACTGCCTTGGGGTAAATGTACCCTTCCTGTGAGGAGCCAGATTCTCCTTTTCTATTAGAATTAGTTGTCTAACAAATTCCAGTGCAGCATATCCTGGGTGGTACATGGAATAGAAAAACATGGGGTGGGTGAGTACAACCATACACCCTGATCAATGTAAAATTATTCTCATAATAGAAGTCTCCCCAATTGTGATCTCATGGCCACTTATCAACATATTGGCATGGCCTTAGCAGTTGTAGAACCTTTACTAGTAGCCTTGTCTTGTTTAATACTCCTTGACATTTAAGTATTGGATATACTATCCAATTTTCAAAGGGAAAACATTCCTGTTCTCTGGAAGTGTAGTTCCATACTCTCAGCCAAAACTGAATGGGGTTGACCTTGTTTTGGTGAAACCTCTAAGGCCTCAAATACTGCCAGTTCATGATAGGAAAGTTGTAATATAAAATAAAATGAATTAAAATGGAATAATGCATGAATCTGGGGCTGTCTTTCTTGTTCTGGATATCAATAAATCTTTGATGCATTTGATCAATTATATACTAAATATAATCATAATTGGTATTGGTATGAGGGATTTGCATATCTAGGACCATCATCAAGATATATGAGGTTATTCTCTTAGGTCCTCCATCATCTCCTAATACTCTACACAATGCATAGGATATATACTTCATATAGAAGTTGAGGTCTTTTTAGTAGTATGGGGCAGCCCCTGGGATGGATGCTATGTAATTCTTCATTCTCCTTGGCACATGATGTTCCTGGATCAATTTGGATGCAATGCCAGACTCTCTCGTAAACCTATTCTCTAAACTCTTTAAATTTATCTCTATGGCCATTGGATGGTATGCATTGAATGCTTTCATAAATGAGTTCCTATCTAGGGTTACTAGGGCTTTCCCGTCATCTCTTTTTATAGTCTTAGTTAGGAAATCATATCTACTGGCCATTTTTAAGATAAAATCAGCATCTACAAAGATGTTAGGGACTATTAATTTGGCTAGTCCATAGGTCCATGGATTTGAAATTGGTACAACTTCATCACTATTATTATAAAAGTAATTCAAAAGGGAATAACCAGATGAGCCTGGAGTTTTGGCATCCCTAATAAAGTGAAAATCATCTATAAGAGTATCAACATTTACCTTTCTATTATGGCTTGATCTATGCAATAGGGAGATAAATTCATCAAAATAATTCCACTGCCCTTTCATGTCATCATCGACATCACCACTTCTTCCACTAGTAGAGGCTACATTCATTGCCTAGCTCATCTTGTCCACTTGTTCTATTCCAATTTATCTCATCAATATTGAGACAAATGTATCCTCCAAATCACTCAACTCCAACTTTTAATCACCTAATCTATTCTGGGACATTGATAACCATTGGAATTCCTCAAATTCTAGATTAAAAATTGGCCTCTTTTACTCTATATATCTAAGAGACTCTATTTTCTTCTCACATTGATAACTTAGCAAATTCTCATTCTAAAAACAATAAACTCTTGGTAAGAAGAAATGATTAATGCTTACCCCTATTTATCTCTGAATCATCAATGTAGAATTCACATAATTGTGATTCAATCACTTCTGGCTTCAATTCCTCATGCTGCGAAATCAATTTTTGTTATAGCCGTAGCCTCTGAAAGTGACAGGAAATCAAATATGAATGAGTGTTTTCTGATAAAAACCCATATTATATTCAAACAAGATCCAATTTTGATCTGATTGGCTATTTCTCATACAACTCACCAACCCTTTAATACACTTGTCATAACTTTTTAATTTTTTATTGGTTGGCAACTGTACATCCTTGCGCTGAAGAAAAGTCTTTACTTTAACTCTGGTTCTACTTCTAGCGACCTCGCGACTGTGTAATCTCCTTGTTGCTGAATGTTTTCTTTAACTATGGTTTCATATCAATACTTAGCAACTGCCACACAATCAACCTTTTGATCAACGGTTATCTCCTTGTCGCTAGATAAATTCACTTAACCCATGTTCTTTTAGAGACACTCTGACTGAGCCATCTACTAACTTATCTTTTGACCTTGGTTTACTTCCAGAGACTTGGGAACTGTATAATCTCTTTGTTGTCAAAAAAATCTTATAACTCATAGTTTATTTGGAGGCCACATGACAAAAAGCTTTATCTCTTAATCGCTGTATAATTTAACCTTTATTATTGTCATCTGGAGATAACGTGACAACAATTGATCTTTCTCTTCTCTACATCTGATAGTTGTTGCTGAATCTATAGATCATCATGACAAACCCTAATTTATCATGAGACCATGCAACCATTGAACAAGTGTCACACTATTATCCCTTTGTCTCCTAATGACTAAGAAGCCTTTGAATTTTCAAACTTTTATATCAACCTCCTATCGTTGGATATTCTTTTCATCTAATGGTTGTCGCCAAGTCTCTTTACTTTTAACTTAACCTTTGATTTCTTCCGCGACCAGGCAACAACACTAATAATAAAACAGGCACTTAACTCAATTTTGTTCAGGAGACTTAGCGACTATTATATCTCTTTTTCATTGGATGATTTTCAAATTTTAGGGTTAATCATGAGACTTCCCAACCACCGTAGGATCTGACTTAAGATGGACGGTTGTCACTAAGTCTCCATATCCACCGAGGTATATTATTTTCATCAGGAGATAATGCGACAAAGGATTTTTGCTAAGTCTCTAAAAAGAATGGAATATTCGCTTCATCTTATGAGACTAAGCAACTAACTTAAAAGAACATGACAATTTATCAGAACTAACTTATGCAAAAGTAACTTGAAAATAGAAACTTGACTAAGATGTTAGGATTTTTTGCATTTTTGAACAGTGGCAAACCTAGGGCCTAGGTTTTTTGACATTTTTCACTAGTTTTATGGCTAAAATCATTATTTGCAAAAGTATTTAAACATTTTTAGACTCGATTTTCAAGTCTCAAGCATAGGAATGGCTGGGAATTGCAAAATTTTACTGGGCAAACTACAAAACTGGAAATACAACCAACAGTGGTGTTGGAAAGTGACAATGTAAGCAATTATTATTTTTTCATTGCTGTCAAACCTAAACTGGTGAGACTATTGTTATTTGTTTGAGTACCATGTCTATTGTTGATGAAGAAGATTTAACAAGAAGACCAAGTGAATGGTTGAGTTAAGAAAAATAAAAGGGTACTTGATCAGTTGGCACTCTGGCAAAGAAATTAGTTGTTTATCTTTCAAAGATAGTTTTTCTGACTATTCTGTGCCGAGCAAGTTTGGCTTGTGCTGAGAAAAGTTGTTTGCGATGAGCAAAGTTGTTCAATGTTGAGCACCAGTGAAATTGCCAAGTGGAAACAGTGATGTTGGCCGACTTACAGTAATTGGATTAATGATGAGATTTGAGATCTCTGGCCGACTTAGTTAATTTTATTGGGATATGTAATGTTAATTAAAGATTGATCCATGTCATTTAATGTATGGGTAACCATAATTAATGCATGGTTTCAAGATTTAATTAGAGACTACTTTGGAGAAATAAATGTGATACAAAGATGGAATGATCCGTTGGATCTGACCTAACCTAAGATCTATGATCTTGTTTAAGCAGCAAAAGATTTATCTGACCTAGTGTCATGCCCAAAAATGCAACAATTTTTTTTTGAAAGTAAAATTAAAGTCAAGTGGGTCTAAGGGGAATCATGATTATGTGTCAACCTCCCTCGACCCAAGGTTTTATTTAATTACAGATTTTCCTAGAATTAAATTTAAGCTTACGATCAAAGATAGTGCAAGGTGAGGTCCTATGAATTTGCGTGTCATCCCCTTTATATTTTAATAGAGTTTGATGATGTGGAGAGAGAGACTCCCTAAACTTAGATTTTAGGGATGTTCGGAAAACCTAGTAGGTTGTTAGCTTAAAGATACTGTGTTTTACAAACTCCCTAGAGCAAGGCACTTTCGTAATATTATTTTTATGATGACTAGTATACTGGCCACATATATTGGCCACATAAAAATAACATTATAAGTCCCTAAGATTAATTTAAAAACTTTAATTAGATTTTCCTTTAAATATTTCTCAATTGATTTATTTAATTATCATTTAATTAATGGCTAGGTTAAATCTGATTTCGTAGTGTAAATCTTATAACTTAAAAGTTAAGACTAGATACTCGAGTCAAGGGCTTTTGATTAATTTAAAGTCAAACTTTTAAATTTTCAATAGTTCAATTAAACATTTAATTTACTAAATCCTTGAATTTCTAAAATCCCATAAAAGGTGAACTCATAGGAAACTAATAATGTTGATTTGTCTGTTGAGTACATTTATACCGTACCGATAAATATTTACTAAAATTTAATCTATAGGTAAAATCAACTAATAAATCTTTCTAATAGTAATTTTCTTAATGATAAGGAGTATTTAATTAAATTTTATTAACCCCCACATTACTATACAAACTATAATTTTATTTTTCCTCTAACATTTATTTAGTCATCTCATTTGACAAAAAAAAAGCTTTACATTATCTCATTTAAAGCCCCCAAACAAAATATAACATGAGTTTAAAATCTTCCTATACAAATTTAATTAATAAAACAAGAGGGTTCTAAGAAGGACATTTTCCCTCCAAGAAGAGTCTCCTCTTTTGAAAACTCCTAACCCTAATCCGAAATTAGGGTTAGGTAAAAAAAAAAGAAGACTTAGGAAAGAGATAATCTTTTATTTTTCTACATCTTTATCTCCAACCCTTTTCTTACTAAACCCCAAACACTTGTTTTTCCCTTTTTTTTTGAGTTGTTTCAGGTCTGTATCATCAATGGAAGATGGAGTTAATCCTTGAAGTATCTCATATATATACTCATATATATATATACATACATTATTGTGTGTGTATATATATAATTATATATATTTAATCCCTTATTTTTAAAATGCAGCACAGAGAATGTTGGTTCGGTTTATCCATGGTGGCAGTGGTTTAGAAGTAGAGGGTAGCGTTAGAATGGTGAATGAGGGTCAAGGGGGGTGGCAGTTTCCACCACCGCACTCCACTTAATGCGATACCAGGCG
>MU227563.1:273175-285491 GCA_018584345.1 Thuja plicata
ATTCCCAAATTCATCAATTACCCATAACATAATCATAATGTATTACCAAATCAATTGTCTCAGAATAAGTGTCCATAATAGAAAACATAATATAGTCCATAAGGTGCATCATAAAGCATCATGTGTCTAAACATCCAAAATAATCAATCCATGACATAAAGTATAAAATCCATAATGTCCATATTGCATCAAAAGTAAAGTATCATATGCTAAATCTATCATAAGCAGAAAAATTGGAAAACTATGATGGGGTTCGGGGTGAGGCCTCACACCTAGATAGAGAGGTATATATAACCTCAAGGGGTTATTCATTCAGGGATGCTAAAGTGTGCTGCTGAATGTGGAAGTACATGAATGTATGCAAAAGGGTTGCATAGTTGATTTAATATTTATCATGATCTAGCAGAGAAGGCTAAATACAAAAGCAGAGAGTTGCATGTGTGATTGCTTGATGGATTTCCAAGAAGATCAGAAGGTTGAATTGACAATGCAGGCTATCTAGTAAGTTAACATCAAAGCTGTAATTGGATCTGAATTTGCAAAGTAAGTTGTATGTATTAGATCACAACTAATAATTACTTTCTAACTATTGTATCAGTTAAATCCTTTAACAAGGTTGACCTAACAGTCATTTGTATAAATCCTCTAACAAGGTGACATTCAGGTGAAATTTTTTAAGTCCTCTAACAAGGCCACTCCTGACAGGGTAATTAAATCCTTTAACCAGGTCACACCTAGCAGTGTGTTATTGTAACCTTTAACAGGGTTGGCTCCTTACAGAGCTCACTTCAGAAGAGTGAAAACTTGGTAGCATGTTACTAGTGGTTTTTCCCATATTGGGTTTCCACATTAAATACTTGTGTCAACTTGTGTGAATGCTTATGGTTTTCTTTACTATTATGTTTCTACAAGTTAATTTCAATAGACAGTAAACTACATGATTAAAGTTGTTGACTTATGCTACTACTGCCAAGTAGATCTGAAATAAAAAAAGTTTGATTTGGTACATCTAGACCTGAGGATAACTGATTCACCCCTCCCCTCTCAGTTATTCTAAATTCATTCTAACAATTGGTATCGGAGCTTTGGTCTCCTAAAAACTATTTGAAGGTACTTGGAGTGAAAAGATCAAGATGTATAAGAAGGAGGTTCCTAAGCTGAACAAAGATAACTTCCCTGCATGGTAGAGTTTGATGAAACTGCATTTGGCTGGTATTGGAGATGATGCTAAGAGAATTATTGAAAATGACTATGTATCACCTACTACTCTTCTCATAGCTGCTCAACTAAGAGAAAAGAAAGAGCACAATCAAGCAATGTTGGAGATCGCCTCCTCATTGAGCTATTCAGAGTTTGATGATATAAAGAGCTGCACAAATGCAAAACAGATGTGGGACAAACTTGCAACTGTCTATGGTGGAGACACAAATGTGTTGAGAGCTAAACCAGAAAGTCTAAGAGGTAAGTTTGATGAAATGAAAATGCAAGAAGGTGAAAATGTTAATCAGTATTATGGTAGAGTAAAAGAAGTTGTAAATGCCATTAGAGGAGCTAATGGAACAATTGATGAAAACACTATTATGAGAAGGTACTAAGAACTTTACTTCCTATCTATTCTATTAGAGTTTCTACAATTCAAGAATTGAGATGTACTCCTAACAATAATCTAAATCTGGAAAATCTGATAGGTAGACTCACTGCATTTGAAATGTCAAATTATGATAACTATAATCCACAAGGGATTGATTCTACTTTAAGATCACAGTTGGTTCTCAATAAATCTAAGAAAGGAAAGAAACATGTGAACAGTGATAGTGACATCACTGATGATGATCTTGAAGAACTTGAAGCACTTATGGAAAAAAGACTATCTAGAGGAAAAGGAAAATACAGAGGTAAACTTCCTATTATTTGTTTTTCATGCAATAAAGTTGGTCATATAGCTGCTAGATGTCCTGATAAAAATGAATAAGATGAAAGAAAGGACAAAAAATACAAATACTAAAAAGATAGAAAGGATGACCGAGACTTTAGGAAATATAAGGATTACAAAGACAAAGGTAAGAAATCTTGTTATATTGTTGAAGAAACTTCTGACAATGACACTGAAAATTCTGATGACAATGATATAGAAGTTGTTTATGTTGCAATGAAAGAAGATTCTGATGATGATGAGAAAACTGCATTAATCTCTTATATGAGCAAAAGTGATTGATGGTTCATTGACAGTGGTTGTTCCCATCATATGACTGGTGACAGATAATTTTGAAACCTTAACCAATGCAAAGGAGGATATGTAAAATTTGGTAATGATGCACCATGTCTTATCAAAGGTAAAGGATTGATTAACTTGATTGACAAAATTAGATGTGATAATGTGTATTGGGTTGATGATCTTAAATACAATTTTCTGAGTGTTTCACAACTGAGCACTTCTAGTTACAAAGTTGAATTCCATCACAGAAAAGCAAAGATCTATGATTCTACTAGAGAATTAGTTGGAAGTGGTGATTAGACTAAAGGTAACTTATTTTATTTAGATTTATTTGAAGAAACATGTTTGTTTGCATAGTACAATGATGTTTGGTTATGGCATAAGAGGTTGTGTCATGTGAAATTTGATAAATTGGTAAGCATAAGTAAATTGAAAAAGGTTAGAGGGCTACCTAAGTTAAAGAAACCTGAGAATGCTATGTGTAAACAATGTCAACTAGGAAAGATGAATAAGTCTAGTTTAAAGAGTAAAATACATATATCAAAGGAAATTTTAGAATTGGTCCATACTAATCTCTATGGTCCCATTGGAGAAAGAAGCTATTGTTGTGCTAGATACTTTATTCTATTTGTTGATGATTATTCAAGGATGATGACTGTAATGTTTCTCAAGGAAAAATCTAATGCCTTCTAGCTATTTAAATGGTACTTAGCTAAATTTGAAAAGGAAATAGGCAAAAGTTTGAAATGCTTAATATTTGACAGAGGTGGAGAGTTTATTTCTAATGAGTTTAATAGGTTTTGCAATGACTGAGGCATAAAGAGACAGATGTCCACACCTAGGACTCCTCCACAAAATGGTATTGTTGAATGAAGAAATAGATCTATCATGGACTGTGCAAGAACACTAATGATGGAGAAGAATTTTGCACAAAAATATTGGAAAGAAGCTGTAAGTACTGCAGTCTATACATTGAATAGAGTTCAAGTCAAGAAAGGTACAAATGCTACACCTTATGAACTCTGGTATGGTTATGCACCTAGTGTAAAGTATTTGGAAGCAAATGCTTTATACTAAAAGACAATAGAAATGGAAAACTTGATGCTAAAGGTGAAGAAGGAATATTCCTTGGTTATTTAATGAAAAGCAAAGCATACAAATGTTTGAATTCTAATACTAACAAAATTGTTAAAAGGCAAATGTAAGAATTGATGAGTTTGCAGAAAGAAATGAAGCTGAAAGTAAACAAGAGCCTGAAAGCTACAAATCATTCATATATCTGGATGAGGAAGATTCTAATTCACTACCTGAGACTACTACTGAGCAACAACATGCACCTGTCGAGTCACAGAGTGGAGTTGCCAAGTAGCTAGAAGTGAATGTCGAGCTATCTAATGGAGATGCTGAGTCATAGAATCAAGCAGAACTAAATACAAACAATGAACCTAAAGCAAGGAATGAGCCTACTCTAGCAAAATATGTGAGAAGAAATTAGAATTCTGATCAAATCATTGGATCAAAGGATTTTTTTTTTATGACACGAAGTAAGTTGAAAAATGACACATGTCTGTTATGTGAATTTGAGCCCAAAATAGTGAAAGATGCTTTAGAAAATGAAGATTGGATACAAGCAATGAATGAGGAAATTGAACAAATTAAGAAGAACAAAACTTGGACACTTGTACCTAGGCCGAAGGATAAAAATGTAATTGGCACAAAGTGGGTATTCAGGAATAAGCTGAATGAACATGGAGATGTGACAAGAAACAAAGCTAGACTAGTATGCAAGGGTTATGCACAAGAGGAAGGAATTGACTATGGTGAAACCTTTGCCCCAGTTGTGAGATTAGAAGGTGTCAGAACCTTACTTGCATATGTAGCCTGTAAAAGATTCAAAGTTTATCAGATGGATGTGAAATCTGCATTTCTCAATGGTATCTTGGAAGAAGAAGTCTATATTGAGCAAGCTGATGGTTTTTTTGACCCAAACAAAAGGGATATGGTTTGCAAACTACACAAAGCATTATATGGATTGAAGAAAGTGCCAAGAGCATGGTATGAGAGATTGTACAATTATCTAATCAAGATTGGATTTGCAAGAACCAATGACAAAAACAACCTATACTTAAAGATAGAGCAGATCAAAGGTACATTATTAGCTGAAATTTTTGTAGATGACATCATATTTAGTGGACAAGATGTGTTATGTAAAAAATTTGCAACAGAGATGCAACCTGAGTTTGAGATGTCTATGTTTGGTGAAATAAAATTCTTTATTGGCTTAAAAATTTATCAAATGAAGAATGGTATCTATATCACTCAATCTAAATATATCAAAGAGATCCTGAAAACTTTTGGAATGGAAGAGTCCAAACTAGTGAGTACACCCATGGCTACTAGACAAAAGCTGAAAAAAGATGATGACACAAAAGAAGTGAACCAAACACTCTACAGATCAATGATTGGAAAACTACAATATGTTGTACACAGTAGACCTGATATTGCCCTAGCTATTGGAATTATTGTAAGGTTTTCTCCTAACCTCAAGGAAACTCACATGATGGCATTAAAAAGGATTCTAAGATATTTGAAAGGAATTGATGACTATGGTCTATACTAGAAAAAGAATGACAAGTTTGAACTCAGAGTTTACACTGACTCTGATTGGGCTAAAAATGTTGATGACAGGAAAAGCACTACTAGCGGAGCATTTATTTTAGGAAAAAGATTGATCTCTTGGAAAAGCAAGAAACAAAAATACACCTCACAATCTATAGCTGAAGCTGAGTATGTGGCAGCCGTAGTTAACTGTTCTAACATTGTGTGGTTGAAGATACTACTGAAAGGTATGAAGGAAGAAATCACTAACCTAGTTGTCATATATTGTGATAACACGAGTGCTATTGATATTTCTAAAAATCTTGTTATGCACTCAAAGACAAAGCATATAGCTATCAAGTATCATTACTTGAGAGAGCTAGTTTAGAATAAAGAAGTGAGACTGGATTATGTGAAAACTAAAGAACAATTAGCAGACATATTCACAAAAGCACTACCCAAGGATGCTCATGAGTATCTATGAGGTAAAATGGGGGTGATTCCCCTAACTGAGGCTAATTAAGTTCTGTATGCTACTGTTGCATCAAATATTACATTCAGAATACTTGACACATTAATGCATAGTTAGTCACACTTTAGGATGCTGGCTAAAGTTGTGAAGATGAACAAGGATAGAAAAGAAAATCAGTCATAATCAAGATGACAAGATCAACATGATACTAAAGATCTACATGATAATTATTTTGACATCTTTGGCATTGTTGTCAAAGAGGGAGAGATTACCTATAAAGAGGGAAAGAAGGTACATAAAAGAAAAAGAGGGAGAGATTTCCTAGAAAGATAGATTACCAAGAGGAAAATATTACTTAGAGGTAGAAGTTACTACTTAAAAAATTGAAGTGATTATCTACTCAGAGGGAGTCTATAGATGATTACAGACACAGAGGGAGAAATATTTTACAGATGAGAATCAGAATGAAGCTAAAGACATTAATGAAGATTCTTTCATATCAAGGAACATAGGTGAATTTTTGGATTGGTTGATAACTATGATTTTTAAATCATTGTTTTAATATTTTGTGTTGTCATCAATGCCAAAGAGGGAGATTGTTGGAAAGTGACAATACAAGCAATTGTTATTTTGTCATTGTTGTCAAACCCTAACTAGTGAGACTATTATTATCTGTTTGAGTACCATATCTATTGTTGATGAAGAATATTTAACAAGAAGACCAAGTGAATGGTTGAGTTAAGGAAAATAAAAGGGTACTTGATCAGTTGGCACTCTGGAAAAGCAATTAGTTGTTTATCTTTCAAAGATAGTTTTTCTGGGTGTTTTGTGCGGAGCAAGTTTGGCTTGTGTCGAGCAAAGTTGCTTATGCAGAGCAAAGTTGCTTTTTCTGAGAAAATTTTTTTGTAACGAGAAAAGTTGTTCAATGTCGAGCACCAATGAAATTGTCGAGTGGAAATAGTGATGTTGGCCAACTTACAGTAATTGGATTAATGATGAGATTTGAGATCTCTGGCCAACTTAGTTAATTTTATTGGGATATGTAATGTTAATTAAAGATTGATCCACATCATTTACTGTATGCGTAATTGTAATTAATGCATGGTTTCAAGATTTAATTAGAGACTACTTTGGAGAAGTAAATGTAATACAAAGATGGAATGATCTGTTGGATCTGACCTAACCTAAGATCTATGATCTTGTTTAAGCGGAAAAAGATTTATCTGACCTAGAAAAAGAGGTATATGATAACCTCAAGGGGTTATTCATTCAGGGATGCTGAAGCATGCTGCTAAATGTGGAAGTACATGTATGTATGCAAAAGGGTTGCATAGTTGATTTACTGTTTAGCATGATCTAACAGAGAAGGCTGAATATAGAAGCAGAGAGTTGCATGTGTGATTTCTTGATGGATTTCTAGGAAGATTAGAAGGTTGAATTGACAATGCAGGCTATCCAGTAAGTTAACATTAGAGCTATAATTGGATCTGAATTTACAAAGTAATTTGTATGTATCAGATCACAACTGTTGATTACTTTCTAACCATTGTATCATTTAAATCCTTTAACAAGGTTGACCTAATATTCATTTGTATAAATCCTCTAACAAGGTGACATTCAAGTGGAATGTTCTAATTCCTCTAACAAGGCCACTCCTGACAGGGTGATTAAATCCTTTAACTAGGTCACACCTAGCAGTGTGTTATTATAACCTTTAATAGGGTTGGCTCCTCACAGAGCTCACTTCAGAAGAGTGAAAACTTGGTAGCATGTTACTGGTGGTTTTTCCCATATTGGGTTCCATGTTAAATACTTGTGTCAACTTGTGTGAATGCTTATGGTTTGCTTTACTGTTATGTTTCTACAAGCTAATTTCAATAGACAGTAAACTACATGATTAAAGTTGTTGACTTATGCTACTGCTACCAAGTAGATCTAAAATATAGAAAGTTTTATTTGGTACATCTAGATGTGAGGATAACTAATTCACCCTTCCCATCTCAGTTATTCTAAATTCATTCTAGCAAGTGGCTCTATCTGAGGATGTGTAAACCACATGTCTCTAGGAAAGCAGACCAAAATTACACTAATCTATTAGTAAAATAATCACATAAGTAGGAAAGAAACTCACAACAGCACGAAATACAACTTTACATGATATACAACTATTATGCATGGAACAAAAAGATCTAATTGAAGAATTTTTTAAGGAATTGTCCATGCACTGGCAATTCTGGTTCTTTATCATCCATTTTCTTGAGTAAATATGAATCCTTTCCAAAAATCTGAGAGATAACAAAAGGCCCCAACCACAGTGACTCAATTTTTTTATGCTTACATTTGTCTTTAGCCTTGGCATTCCATTGCAACACAAAACCACCAAACTAGAACTTTCTTTCATGTTCCCTTCTGTCAAAGAGGTATTTCATCCTTTGCTACAGTTTGACATTTTCCCTTTGACTATTCCTACTCATCTCATCCAAATCTACTAATTGGACCATTCTTTATTGCATAGGTTTAGAAACCTAAATATCCTCATCTTGAATGAATCTCTAAATTGGGAGTAAATTTTTGATAGGAATCTTTGACTGAACACCATACACCAGCTCAAAATGAGATTTCCCTATAGCCTTATTGACAATAATTCTATCTTCCCATATGGAAAGTTTTAGCTTTGCATGCTAGGCTCTCTTGTTATTTTCTAGGGTCTTGTTAAGAATTTGTAGAATACTCTTGTTACTTGATTCTTCCTTCCCATTAGCCTAAGGAAGGTAAGGGGATGAATAAGAAATTACAATTCCCATGTCAGAATAGAAATCAACAAATTCTTTAGATCTGAAGCACATGACATTGTCCATTACTAGTTTAAGTGGAACACCAAACCTAGTGATCACATAGCTCATCAAAAACTCAATGACCACTACACTTGTATCTTTCTTAGTTGGAACTGCCTCAACCCATTTGGTAAAATAATTAGTTGCCAATAAAATTTAACTATGCCCCCTACTTTACTTTTCATTAAATTCCCCAATAAAATCCATTCCCCACATGGTGAAAGGGGATTCTGTAGCTATGGGGTTAAGTAGTAATGCTCCTAAGAATTTCATCTTGTTTGAGAACCTGTGGAAAGGTTCACATTTTTTGACAAATGCATGGGTATCTTGAAACAAACAAGGCCAATAATAATTTTCTCTCAAGATTTTGTGAGTTGTTGATCTAGCAGAGTAATTTCCTCCACACATCCCACACATCCCAACATGCATTTGTTTTAGGACCTATTCAGATTGTACTTTATCAAGACAAAACAATAATATGCCATCTCTGTTTTCCAATACAAATCACCATGAAATAAGAAATACTTCTAAGACTGTAACCTTAGACTTCTTTTTTGGTTATCATTTAAACTTCCTGGGTAGCTAGCATTTTTAAGGAAATACACTATGTCAGCATACCAGGGTTGCATCTCAATGCTTGTAACAACCTTTTCACCAGTATCAACACTGTTCACATGAACTAAGGCCAAGTTCTCTTATATCATCAACTTTTCCAATCCTAGTCCTCTCACCAACTTTGTGATATGAATGTCCAAGTCAAATTCCTGAACTTTGTTTATTCATTTACATCTTTTTCCTATTACCTCATTTTGGACAAAAATATCTTTTACAGTAGCATCAGGAACATATCCATTTAATTTAGCACATACAAGGTAAGGCCTGAAAGCATTAACTACTTTTACTAAGGCATAGGTCTATTTCTCCATCAACTGGTAATTCAACTCAACTGACTGTAAGGACTTGCTAAAAAATGCTATGGGATGTTCAAATCCCTCATCATCCTTTTGTAGTAGGACTGCAGTAATAGTATGGAAAGAAGCAAATGTAAACAAAGAGAAAGGATTGGTATAATCAGGAGATACTAAGATAGAGGCTTCTTGGATATCTTGTTTAATATTTTCAAAAGCCAATTGTGACTCTTGATCCCATTCAAATTTCACATCCTTCTTCAGCAATTTGACTATGGGTTTAACCAATTTTGCAAAGTTTGTAATGAATCTCCTGAAAATTTTTATCTATCCCAAGAATGACTATATTCCTTTCAAATTTTTAGGAGCAAGTACCTTTTGAATATCCTCAACTCTTTCTGGATCTATTCTTACTCCTTCTTTTGACACTATGTGGCCTAAAAGTTTCCCTTTAGTGACAACAAAATGACATTTTTTTGGGTTTAATGATAACCCATATTCCAATGCTTTAAGCATAAATTTTTCCAAATGGTTATAGTGGTCTTCTACCTTCTTTGAAAATGCTATCAAATCATCCTCATAAACCACCATAAGGACATCTATAAGATCCTTAAAGGCTACATTCATAGCCCTCTGAAAAGTTGCACCAACATTTTTTAAGCCAAAAGGCATGCGAGCATAAACATAAGTACCCCAGGAAGTGGTAAATGTTGTCTTAAATTGTTTAGATTCTTTGAAAAGCACCTGATTGTACCCTAAAAACCCATCCATCATAGACAACAAGTTGCATCTAGTGGCCTTGTGTAACTTAGCCTCCATATTGGCAATCCATAGTTATCTTTTAATGAGGCCACACTCAAGTTTCTAAAGTCAACACATAATATTATATCCCCATTCTTCTTTCTTATAGGGACCAAATTAGAAACCCATGATGAATGTCTAATAGGCTGAATTATGTCTGCATCTCTCAAATTCATCAATTCCATCTGCATTTTAGTAGCTAACAATGGGTTGATTGGCCTCTATTTTTGCCTAAAGGATTTCACACCTTCTTTAAGTGGGATATCATGCTATAATAGCATTTTTTATAGGTTTTCAAATCCTCATAAGACCAGGCAAAAATATCTTTATACTTATTCAATAGCCTTATCAGGTTCAATCTCACATTGCTATCCAACTTTTTACCAATATAGACTAATTGAGGAGATATTTCAGATCCTAGGTTTACCTCTTCTAAATCTCCTACCTTTGCATTGGACTTCTAGGACATATAGTTGTCATTTACAATGAACATGCCCTCCAATTCAACCAATCCTTTTGGAATGTGATTAGTGGCTAGCTGGGTAACTTCTTGGTCAAAGATATATTCCTTACCATCCATAACTGATACTAGGGATTCACAGTCAATCTTCTGACCATCATATTGATCTACAAACTAGATAAACCTAAGGATATGATCATCATCCTCAAATACTTTCTGGTTATGAATATTTTTCAGGCACTGCAGGTCTACTTTTTATTTGTACCACAGACGTGCCAGTAAGGGTAACACCATTATTTTTTAGAGAAACATTAGCAAGGAAATATGCCATTATGTTATTTGATCTCTCTATCCATAGAATATTGAAGGCATCAAAGAACTCTATCCTATACCAGACTGTATACTTGTACAATTTCAGTCTGTCATCTTTGGTAGCATAATGTTCCCTTATTTGAGATATGATTAATTGAGAATCCCCATAAACTTTCAAACATTTAATACCATGTTTAATGGCAATATCCATTCCCAAAATTAAAGCCTCATACTCAGCTGTGTTAATTGTATAGTGAAAGATCAACAAGAAAGAATACTTAAAAGTGATACCTGATGGGGAAATGAATAAAACCCCTACTCCTGATCCTTCCTTGGATAACCCTCCATCAAATTACATTTTCCATAGTCCATTTTGTTGCAATAGAAATTCATCAATAATTGGGTCAGTATTTTTTAATAATGGCTTGATTTCTTTCACAATAAATTTTTTGCATATCAATATCAATACATCAGCTTAATTGGTCAAGTAGAACCACCTCCACCATAATAGGTGATTGAGGTTCTTTATACAAATTGACCTAATTACCATTTATAGGGATATTCACATAGGAAAAATCTAACTGCATCTTTCCACCCACTACTGAAGCCCATTTTCTTGACAGAAGCATACCATAATATGGTTTAGTGTCGACAACAACTATGTCCATTCTGTAGGTTTCTTTAGGGAAAGGAGCAATTTTTACTTCAATGTTCCTATCATAGGAAATTCCCTATTGTCCATGGCATAACAACTTCTAATAGGGGTGGTGACCTGAAGGCCCAATTCCTTCATGACATGATAAGACATTACATTTGTTGCAACACCAGAATCTATCATGCAATTTTTTACTAAGAAATTGTTAACCATCAAGGTGACATAAAATGGGTCAACAGATAATGGTTCTTGGGTAATTATGTTACCAATGCAGATATTGGAAAATTCTTTACCTTTTTCTTTTCCTTTCACTTGGTCTTCTCTTTATTTGACAAGTGGACTTTCCTTTTTACTATCATTTGAAGTCAAGGATGTTTTCTCTTGGTTTGGCATAGAGACATCATCTATCCCTCTCAAAAGTGCCAATGCAGCTTCTTTATGCTCTTTTATTTTTAGCATCTCCATCAGTGGGATTGAAACTTTCATTTGTGTCAGAGCATGTTTCATGTCACACAGGGGTAATTCAGAGGATACATCACTCATCTTTCTATCTTTCTTGGATTTATCATTGGCTATTTGTTCCTCCTTTTCTTCTTCTTTTTCAGCATGATCAGAAGAATGCCCTGCTTGTCTCACAAAAATTTTATCCTTATTATCCTTGACAGGAGAATCCATAGTATCTTGAGGGGAGTCCTTTCTGACATAGGCAGGGGTAGATTTACCTTGAGCTAGCTGCACTATTCTATTTCTCAGATTATATGCCTTTCTAGCTTGGTTAATGGCTGCAACAATCAGAGATATTTTTTCCTCATCAGTAGGTGCTTTTAGATGAGAATGGGACTTGTCATTTCCTACTATATTTTTAGTCACATGTGAGACAACATCATCCTCATCATTTTGACAAGGTACAATTGTATGCACCCTAAAATGGTCGCTAGACTTTGGGCCCCATTTATCATTTTATCAATTTTCTGAATCAATGCTTTGGAATATTTTCAATTCAAATCAATTTCCTTGATCAAATTGTAATTAATTCAATTAATTCAATTATTTCAATATTT
>MU227563.1:303399-329197 GCA_018584345.1 Thuja plicata
TCATGGCTCCTCATATAGATTAGAATCATGTTTATTTCCATAGATTAGATTTGCATTCATATTTCCTTTCATAGACTAATATGCATTGTTATCATATAGAGTAGATTTCATTTTTATGCATTTGAATTTCTCATTTCATGGTGTATTTGCAATAGACACAACTAGGTCAATCTGAGGGCCTTCATTTTACATTTTTACAAATCCATGACTAGAGAGCTATGGATTGATATTTGAGGCCTCATTCTTGAGAAACCTTGAATGGAATGATTCATGGAAGTGTGACAAAATTTATGCACACAACAATCTATGATTGATGTTCTAAATAAAATTTGTCCTCCTTATACAAATCATCAAAAGGTGAATAACTGTCTGAGAAGCATGGATATGGTTTCTTTACTGTGAACATATTAATGGCAGGGCCTTCTTTCTCTGCATCCCTCTCTTTTGTCTGATCAAACAAGGCTTGGGATACCACACACTGATATGAATAATGTGGCATATTGCAAGCATCACACCAAGGATTATTTTCAACATAATTTACACTATTCCTTTTTAGGGGATCAGGGGTTTCCTTGGCTTTTGGGTTATCTTGGCCATTAGGGATTGGCTTTCCATTATTCCAATTTGTTTTATATGGGTAGTATCTTAGGTTAGGTTTCTTATCAAACCTTTGGTTAGGGTACTTATTGTCACAGTACCCTCCCCTATCATTTTTGTCCATTTTGGCAGCAAGATCTTTTACTGCACTCACCAGTTTATCAACTGTGTCATCCTCTTTGAATGTCTTGTTGATTGGTCCCTTTTCTTTCCAAGGTTTATTGTCTTCTCTTTTTCCCAATTTTCTTGATGCTCTCCTATTTCTTTCAATATCAATAGCTATTTTGTATACATCTCTTAAGGTTGTTTGGTTTTTGTCTCTGAGCAAATAAGACATTTTACCATCAGCAGCATTGATATAAGTTATCAAAAATACTTCCTCATCTAACCTCAGGACTTGGAATAGTTTATTCATGGCCTTTTGAAATCTATTATTAAAATCAACCATATTCTCATTAGGGAATTTTTTGATATTATTGAACTCATTCAGCATATATCTAGAGTTGACATGTTCTCTGTACTGTTCCCTAAAAGACTTTACAATCTCATCCCAAGATGCAATGCTATCATTTGGTAGATTTCTAAACCAATCCCTAGCAACTTTTGTTAAAGACTAAACAAAAAGATTTAAGATAACATCTTCATTTTCAATTTCAAAATCAATTATCTTGTCACTAAAAGCTTTTAAATGTTCTTCACAAGTAATGACATTATTTCCTATGAATTTAGGGATTTTGTCTCTTACCTCATTGGGGATCACATTTGGGTGACTTGGAATACCTTCAAAGAAAAGAGCTCTATATCTATTCATATGGACAGGTCTCCTTTGGAAATTACCCAATACATTGTTGCCACTTTGACTAGCTGTCCCTCTTTGATTTTGAATTGGTGGGGGAACATTCTATTCCAGAGTAGAGATTTGAGTATTAGGACCAGGACTGGTAGATTGAGCAACTGGACTTGGGCCAGAAGTGTGAGTATTTGAATTTAGGCCAACATATTGAATTCTAGGACCAACACTTTGAGTATTTGGGCCAAGACTAATAGATTGAAATTTTTTGCTGCATCCCATGGTTGACATGCATAGAATTGTTGGCAGTAGTGTTGGTAGTAGCATGTACGATAGATATTTTCATTCTCATGTCAACTATAGTAGCTTCCAATTCCAACTTTTCTAATTGTTTGGCCAGGTCCTCCTTAGCCTTTTTGGCTTGTTCAAACTCTAAATCAATTGGAGACATTCTTGAAGGGATAGTTACATTTTGTTTAGGCTCACTTATAGTAATACCAATAGCCTTTTTCTTACTCTTGTTGGGGATATCTTTAGTGGTTGAATCAATATTTGCACTTTTCTCAACCTCATATGGGTGCAATTGTCTAATGATAGGTCCTTCTTTTTCAAACTCATCTTTGCCAGAATTTGATTTCTGATTTGCAACCCTTTTCCTTAAATCATCAAGGCTGCCAAACAAATCTTTATCTAGGCCTTTAACCTCTTCATTTAGGATCTTATCCTTAAGGTCATTTCTCTTTGTTTCAGCCAAGATTTATTCTCTTTCTACCAACAAGTCATATAATTCTTGCTCACACCTTTTCCTTGCGTTTGATATATCTATCTCTTGCTCCTTTTTCCTTCTTCTCAAAGCCAGAACCTCATCTCTCAATTGAAAGAATCATAAGAAGTTGTCTCAGTAGCAGTTGTTTCTTCAAGTGGAGAAATATTTTCTTCTGCAAGGAAAATCCCTACATCTATTGTTTCTCCTTCTCTAAAAGGATCAAAAGATGTCTTAGCTTGATTAGAACCTATAGGCCTTGATTGTTCAACACCCTCAGAAGAAGATGACCTTCTTTCAGGGACAAGGGTTTCCATTCTCCCCTTAGAGGTACTTGGGGAGTCATGTTTAGAAGCACCTCTCTTTGATGATTGTTTCCTCTTGGGTTTATTCATCTCTTCTCCAATATCCTTCTTAGGATTAACTTTGAAATATGATCTAGTATTCCTTTGTCAACTCATCTTTTAAAGTAGACAAATGTATTCAATATGCTCAATATGAAAAATTCACTGGAATGCACAGAGATTTAGAGTCGCCACCTCTTTTTAGAGGAGAAATATATGAAATATATATGAGAATCTAGTCCCAACTTAGATGTTTCTTCACAATAATAAGTCTAAACAAAACCCTTATGTGATATTTTTACACTAATTTCTCACCTTGGCCAAATATGTAATCACGAGAGCACTGTCCTTTGTTGTATGCACTTGTGCAGATTCACTTTCTCCTAGAAATATATCTTCAAAATAATGAACAGGGGCTCATCAAAGAACTCAAAACCACCATTCAATCCATGTGAGACAATATCTATATCATTTTTCAGGATCATAACTTTCATGTAGTGCGCAACAATAGATAAAAAGAATAAACTTGATCTCACAATTACTAAGAAGAACATAATTATATATAGCACCACAAGGATTAACTCTCTGATAAACATAGCTTTAGGATATTTAAGATATCCCCAGTAGAGTCACCAATTTTATAGCATGACTTGGATGGGAAAACTCATCTGAAATTTGATTTAACTTTTAAAAATAACACCATGGATTTTCTGAAAATTTTACAAGACTATGTAATCTTTATCCTCAGTAGAGTCGCCAATTTGTTAGCTCTTTTTCTTGTTGAATCAATTTATAGCTATTCAAGCTTGACTCTTAGATTCCCGACTTCAGATTCACACAGGGAAAATTCTAATTAACAAGGATACTATCCTTCTTCACTTCGGGTTCTACAAACCTAGGCAAGTGTACCTACTTCTAGATTACTATTTCTTAGTAACTCAATGGTGGAGAAACTGATTCACTCTTTTTTTAAACTATAATATTTGAATACACACCTTGCAGATGATTATTAATAACCTAATTCAAAGCTTAATAAGCTAGATCATGAACTTCACAAGAGCTACTGTCAGTGTAACAAGGACATTCATCCCTCTTCTTTTTTTAAGTCTCAGACCTAGGAAGGATAACCTATTGATTCTCTCTTCAAGGAATCAACACAATAGATTGTAATTCTCAATACAATCAAACAAACATGTATGCTTTCAATAAACAAGAAAGTAAAGATTAATTTGATTTAAAATTGATGATGAGAACCACTTGTCAGAACTTAGACCAGTGCCTAATCCTGGGAAAAGAGTCAAATGAAATGAAAATCCATACAAAAACAACTAATAAGAACACAATCAAAAGCCCAGACAAAATGCCTTAAAAAATATCCTCTCATCCTCACATCCATGTATCAAATTTTTGTACTAACCCTAACCCTCTGGAATTACTCACAAGATTAACTCCTCCCTTGAAAGAAACTTGTAAGCAATCACACAGTTACCTTATAAATAGTATGTCTAAGATGCTTTACAAACTAAACATACAAGAGCATGAAATAAGTATAAAAAGACATCATATATTTGCAAGTGGAGATTCCATTATATTTTATTAATATCTTCCTAATTTAGTACATTCATATAAAATCAAAGTTTGAAGAACTAGACAAATATTAAGTCTGTCTTGCAATTGTAAATTCACCATCCTTAACAATACATTACAAAAGAATATATATACCCAACATTAGCCATCTTGGAATCCTCAAAATTTGAGGATGCAACAACCTTCAGATGGCTAAGATAACCCTAAGGATATTAAAATAAAAAACTTGCAGTTAGTCATTTGGATGGTGGAAAGACAAAATCAGTTGACAACCAAATTTTATCTTCAATCTTCAATAGTTGGCACCTTTGTCTGTTGATATTCTAAATAACTTCATGTAGTTGCAATTAGACCTAGTGACTACCATTTTAGGCTAACTTACACTATTCTTTGAGATATTTATCCTCCCTATGCTCAGCAATTAGGTGCCAGGTGTCTTTTTCAATCTTCATCCATTATATCTAGATCAACAACTGAACATTCTTCTTTTTAGGTTTTATGAGAATGTCCCTTGCTATTACCTCTGCCTCTGTAGGCCAACTAAAACTTTGAGTGCTCTAAATTTGTGTCCTTTGCTGCTCCCATCTGGCTTCTGTTATCATCTTAACATCTATTACAAACTTGTTAAAGTCTGTTTCAGCTTTGAAAGCTTCGTCCAAGATGTTGTTGAATCTTTGCATGTACAAGGTGCCATCATCTGAGATAAATGCCTCCTTACTAGGAAATAAGGTGGAAACCTCATCTTTCCACACTTCAATGGTTTTAAGTTGATCATATTATCCTTTTATTGAAGGAATGAACCTATTGTATCATGGGCCAAACATATTTATTCTGGCCTCTATCTGATTAAAATTTCCTTTGAAGAAGGACAAGGTAGCAGTGATTTGATCTATCTCTTCCCCCACTTGGCACACAATCTCTAGGAGGTATATCCTATGAGGTTGCAGAGATGCCAATATTTCAAAAATCTAAGTCCTGACTGACCATGTTACAAAATATGGATTCAAAGTTAATACATAATTATTTGCCTCTACTTGTAGACCAGGCATTTTTCTATATGCATTATATACTAAATCAAATTTGTCCTTCAGGATATTGATCCTATGCTGAAAAATCTGTATTAGAGCTTCCAAAACAACTTTGTTGTCTTCTAAGATTGCTTGCTCTATTCCTGGTAGATCCCCTTTGTCCTCAGTCTGGATCTCAACATCTATACTTGGCTTTGGTTGGGCAGGGACAACTTCAGGCATATCTTTCATCTGCTGAGTCAATTCTGCTATCAAATTATCTTGTGCCTTGATCTTGATCAGAGCCAACTCCCTGTCTTTGACTATATCACTAGTTTCACTACTGAGTTTTTTAAATATTTCAGACATTTGGGTAGCTTTAGCCTCATTCAACTCTACAAAATGGGTGAGCACTTGGGAAATCTCCAGGTCTCCTGTGTTCTGGACAGACCATATAATCTTATTTCCTTCCATTTTATCTTGAATATTTATTAAGGATGACTTCTAATCTTTTGGATCTAGGCTCCACATTACTAAATCTTGGGACTTTGAGTTGTATCCAAATCCTTTGATCATCTCTCCAACCTATGTCTCTGATGACAACTTTACATAAGGTTGTTTCCTTATTTGATCTATTATGAAGGTAGAGGCCAAATCCTAGCCCTCTACCAACAACATCCCACTAGCTTTGACCAATTTCCTTGCTTCCTCCGATGTGATTTCCTTTGAATCAGGATCCAAATGAGGAACTCTTTGAACTCCTTGGTCTTGATGAAATTGTCATCATTTAGAAACTGATCTTGATGTAACAATATTTCATCAGTGCATGTCATGAGAGGTAACTCTATTTCCTCTTCATCATCTTTCTAGAGATTCTTCCCTACCCTTATCTGTTTCCTTAACTGATGGTCATAGGGTCTATTACTAGTAATAAGAGCACCAATTCTATCATTTTTCTTCTCTTTCTTTAGTGATGGATCCACTGCTTCTATCCTTTGTCTCTTTGGTGGGGGCTCATTAGTAACCTTAGTTTTTGGGACCTCTGTTAGGTCAATTATGTTCTCTCTCTCAGCTACTTGTTCTTTAAAAAATGCTTGATTCACTGGAGGAGATCTAGGAACTGAGTACTCCTCATCACTATGTTCATCATTCTCTGATGATGAATGCCCTTTATGGCCTTTCTCTGGCACTACAAGTGCATCTTCTAGTTGATTTCATAACAGACTATGGGACTCAATTATGGCACCAATCCTTTTCAAGTATGGAAAGTTTGGGAAGAAACCCCGAAAAGAGATGCCTTTTCTCTTTACTTTCCTCTCTAAGTCCATTAATTCGTTAAAATTTTCAACCCTTCTATTGACCTTCTCATCCTCTAATATATTCCTTATGAGGTCTTCTTCCATGCATTCCTCATGATCTTTTATGTAAGGAATAGTGGGTGTCAACAACTTCTTGGCACTCAATATGAAGCCTTCTATATCTATGTATGTGTAGAGGGCTACATTCATTCTATAATGACATCCAATTATTCATTGGATCCAATTCCATTTTACCAATTGTAAAATTGTAGATCCTAAACTATCTTGGGGTAAATTTACCCTTCTTGTGAGGTGCTAGGTGCTCCTTGTTTGTCAAAATCAGTTGTCTAAAAAATTCCATTTCAGAAATCTTGGGTGGTACATGGAATGATAAAACATGGGGTGGGTTAGTACAACCATATACCTTGATCAATGTAAAATTATTTTCATAATAGAAGTTTCCCCAATTGTGATCTCCTAGCCACTTATCAACATACTGGCATGGCCTTAGAAGTTGTATCACCTTTACTGGTAGCCTTGTCTTGTTTACTCCTAGACATTTAAGTATTGGATATACTATCCAATTTTCAAAGGCACAACATTCATGTTCTCTGGAAGTGTAGTTTCATACTCTCAGCCAAAACTGAATGGGGTTGGCCTAATTCTTGTGAAACCTTTGAGGCCTCATATATTGACAGTTCATGATAGGAAAGTTGCAATATAAAATCAAATGATTTAAAATGGAATAATGCATGAATCTGGGGTTGTCTTTCTTGTTCTGGATATCAATAAATTTTTGATGCATTTGATCGATTATATACTGACTATAACCATAATTGGTATTGGTATGAGGGCTCTGCATATCTAGGACCATTATAATGATATGAGAGGTTATTCTATCAGGTCCTCCTTCCTTTCCTAACACTCTACACAATGCATGGAATATATACTTCATATAGAAGTTGAGGTCTTTGTAGTAGTATGGGGTAGTTCTTGGGATGGGTGCTATGTAATTATTCATTCTCCTTGGCACATGATGTTCCTGGATCAATTTGGATGCAATGCCAGACTCTCTTGTATACCTATTCTCTAAACTCTTTAAATTTATCTTTGTGGCCATTGTATGGTATACATTAAATGCTTTCATAAACGAGTTCCTTTCTATGGTTACTAGGGATTTCCCATCATCCCTTTTTATAGTCCTAGTTAGGGAATCATACCTACTGGCCATTTCTAAGATAAAATCAATATCTATAAAGATGTTAGGGACTATTAATTTGGCTAGTCCACAGGTCAATGGATTTGAAATCACTACAGGTTCATCACTATTATTATAAAAGTAATTGAAAAGGGAATAACCAGATGAGCCTAGAGTTTTAGCATCCCTAATGAAGTGAAAATCATCTATAAGAGTATCGACATTTACCTTTCTATTCTGGCTTGATCTAGGCAATAGGGAGATGAATTCATCAGAATAATTCTGCTTCCATTTTATGTCATCATCAGCATCACCACTTCATCCACTAGTAGAGGCTACACTCATTGCATGGCTTATCTTTTCCACTTGTTCTGTTCCAATTTATCTCACCAATATTGAGACAAATCTATCATCCAAGTCAATCAATTCCAATTGTGAATCACCCAATCTATTCTGGGACACTGATAACCACTTGAATTCCTCAAATTCTAGACTAAAAATTGACCTCTTTTACTTTATAAATCTAAGAAACTCTATTTTTTCTCTCACACTAACAACTTAGCAAATTCTCACTTTGAAAACACTAAAATCTTGGTAAAAAGTAATGATTAATGGTCACCCCTATTTATCTCTAAATCATCAATGCAAAATTAACATAATTGTGATTCAATCACTTCTCGCTTCAATTCCTCATGCTGCGAAATCAATTTCTGTTATAGCCGTAACCTCTAAAAGTGACAAGAAATCAAATATGAATGAGTGTTTTCTAATAAAAAACCATATTATATTCAAATAGGATCCAATTTCAATCCAATTGGCTATTTCTCATACAACTTAGCTGCCCTTTAATACACTTGTAATAACTTTCTGAATTTCTATTGGTTGGCAACTGTACATCCTGGCACTGAAGAAAAGTCTTTACTTTAACTCTAGTCCTGCTTCTAGCGACCTCGCGACTGTGCAATCTCCTTGTCATTGAATGTTTTGTTTAACTGTGTTTCATATCAAGACTTAGTGACTGCCACACAATCAACCTTTTGATCAACGGTTATCTCCTTGTCACTAGATGAATTCACTTAACCCATGTTCTTTCGGAGACAATGCGACTAAGTCATCTACTAACTGATATTTTAACCTTGGTTTACTTCCGGAGACTTGGCGACTGTATAATATCTTTTTCACTAAACAAATATTTTAACTCATAGTTTATTTGGAGACCACGTGACAAAAATCTTTATCTCTTAATCGCTGTATAATTTCACCTTTATTATTGTCATCTAGAGATATCACAACAACCATTGATCTTTCTCTTATCTGCATCTGATGGTTGTCGCTGAATCTCTAGATCATCAAGACAAAGCCTAATTTATCATGAGACCACGGGACCATTGAACACATGTCACACTATTATCCCTTTGTCTCCTAATGACTAAGAAGCCTTTAAATTTTTGAATTTTACAGCGACCTCGTGACTGCCATTGGATCTTCTATTCATCTAATGGTTGTCGCCAAGTCTCTTTACTTTTAACTTAACCTTTGATTTCTTCTGTGACCAGGCAAAAACACTAATATTGAAACTGGCAGTTAACTCAAGTTTTTTTAGGAGACTTGGCGACTGTTATATCTCTTTGTCACTGGATGATTTTCAAACTGCAGGGTTAATCATGAGACTTCCCGACCACCATAGGATCTGACTTAAGATGAATGGTTATCGCTAAATATCCATATCCGCTAAGGTATTTTCTTTTCATTAGGAGATAAAATGAAAAAGGCTTTTCGCTAAGTCTCTAAAAATATTGGAATATTCTCTTGAGCTTACGATACTAAGCGACTAACTGAAAAGCACATGACAATTTCTCAGAACTTAAGTTATGAAAAGTAACTTGAAAATAGAAACTTGACTGAGATGTTAGGGTTTTTTGCATTTTTTAATAGAGGAAAACTTAGGGCCTAGGGTTTTTGACATTTTTCACTAGGTTTATGGCTAAAGTCATCATTTGCAGAAGTATTTAAATATTTTCAGACCTGATTTTCAACTCTCAAGCATAGGAATGGCTGGGAATTTCAAAATTTTACTGGGCAAACTACAAAACTGGAAATACAACCAACAACACCTACAAGAAAGGAAGGGAAAGAGATATCAGTCCTTGGATAGAGAAATGGAGGATCTCCAATTTATCAGCCAACAACATATGGTACAAGAATTGTTTTAGAATTCATTAAAACACTGATTATCAAGAGTTAGAGAAATCAATATCAAACATGTGTATGAATAGTTACAAGTCATAATGAAGGCGGGACAATGCAAGAATACATATAATAGATGTTGTTGATTTTTTATGTGACAGTTAAAAATGGATGTAAAGATAAGAGAGAGGGTCCAAATGATGCTTATATTTTGTTAAATTATTAAGGTAGATCATCAAGTTTCTAAAGAAACATTCATGTTAAGTATCAGACAACTATATGTGAACAACAAGGCAAGGGAGAAAAATGGACATGAATAGACATTTGTATACAACTCTAAACAAATGACAATAATTTTTCAAATTTATGAGTACCAAACGTTGAGCAAGTATGGAGAGAAGGTATCAGTTTTTCCTCCATTGTTGGTTCATTACTATCCTCCACAACTTCTACATTCCCATCTACTATTTTTTCTATCTTCATGGGATCATCGCCACTTATCTTGTTCTCAAATTTATTTCCTATTGGATTTGAAACTGATTCTTGAGATGTCTTCACAATTAGATGACTTTTATATAGTTCCAAATGATATATCGGGCTCCAAAGTCAATTTACGAACTAGTATTTGTGCTCCACTTTTAAGTGGTAATTCTAGTTAACCTATTAGGATGTGATGTGCATTCTAGAACCATTCTAAAATGTTGATACTTTAGTTCTATATATGGTGTCGGGAAAAGAGAGGAGTTCTAGAAATCCTTTAGGATTTTGAAATGTTGATATTGGAACTTCAAATGGCCCAATAAATGTACACTTCCAAATGGTGTAGCTAGACCTGAAACTTTGATTGGTCCTGAACAATAGAGCTACTATATATTTTTCATCATTTTGGAATGTAGGGTTCCGATCAAGAAAATATAACTCTTCTATTTTGCCATATTTTAATTGATCTAAATGTTTAACTTGTATTTCTTCAAGAGAAGTCAAACCCATAACTTCATTGTTTGATGCTCTAAGAATGAATACAACATTTCCAAAAATTCTCTTTCTTCCAGTAGGGTATCCATCAAGTTCCAAAGTTCAATCAAAGGTTCCTGAGATCATGCAAATTTTGAATTCAAAAATTCTCTTCATCATTTAGTGATTGAATCATCTGTCATAATCCTTCCAATATCTCACTACTTGCTTCTACATTGGGCCTAACATTTCCTGTTTTCTTCATTTCATGGAAAAATTTTCATCACTATTTCAAAACTTAGCCATTTCTATCTAAGAACATTTCTTTGGCAAACCTGTAGCTTCAATATTAGCATTTTCACTACTATTTTCTTTTTCTGATTCTTGTTCCCTTTTCATATTGGATCCATTTACAATTTCAATTGCATTAACTATAATAATTTCCTCATGTATTTTTTTTTACACCATTGATAGTTAATATATCATCTCCTTCCAATAACTTGTGTGCCATCTAAAAAACCTCAGCCTCTAGCATTTTCTAATCAATGTACTAGCACCTGCTGCAATTCTATTTTCTTTGAAGGTGTTATGAAATCTTCATAATATAAGGCATGTCTATTATCAATTCTTCTTTGAGCTTCAACTTGGCAATCTCAAAAGCTATCTAGCTTCCAATATATGCTACTCAAGTCATAATTATTTATAGGGGGCGGTTGTATGATACACCAAATCAATCATGTTTTTCTCTATAATCTTTACTATTTGTGCATTTTGAATCACAAATAGTAAGAGCTCAAATATGGAATAAAAAAGGATTTGAAATTTTTATCACCACCATCTGATTTGGTTTTCCAGTATGAAAATCATAGGCTGTCATCATGAAGACATAAATACACTATACGATTGGAAAATAGACCAACGTGAGAGCGATATCACTGTACCCATTTGATAGATGAATTTTTAATATTCATATCATCTTGGGATAACTTGAGAATTATCTATATTCCCATCTTTAGTTGTCAAGATCTTATCTTAAAATGCAGTTTATAAATAAGACCAACAAGACTTAGAAATATAAGGCAATGGAAGTTTTGGTTAGTTTTGAGTAGTTTCTCAAATTCTTTTAAAAATTTGAGAACCTGGCATGGAAACATTCAACTCAAGAATGATTTGGGTGATTTGTTTGGAAAAATTAAAGGGAATCTTGGTTCCTTGTTTAATAGTAGTCAAAGAATTATTATGATTTTAAAATTTTGATAAATCACTACAACCTTGGACAATAATCATAGGTTTTTTTATGGGTTGAGGATTGTCTTGATGAAAAAACAATAATTTTAGATTTTTCACTATCATTAGTGTAACCATTCACATGAATCATATTAACTAGTATTTGATAGAGGGACGATGTAGGATACATAGAGGAAGACTTAATAGAGATGAAGTCATCAAGGGCCTCATCCAACATATCAAATTCATCACTGATAAATGACCCATCAAAGGTTCTAAACTCTTATAAAAATAAATTAGACATCCTTTTTTGTTTAATAATAAGAAACATGCATTCAAATAAATGCCTTCCTTATTAATCAAATCTAGATACGAGTGTCTTGTAAAAAATAGGCGTGATAAAAATCATCAATCATATACCAAGAATAATCAAAAGATGATACCTACAAACCACGATCAACATTGTAGCACTATGAGATTTAATGGAATGACATGTCAATCAATAAATACACTCATCTAAAGATCAAATCCATTTATTTATCTATTTGAGAAAATATATATCAAAGATTTATGACATCATAGAGCAATCATAACAGGATGAACCAATATCCTCAAGAATTTTAAATCAGAATATTGAATGATCTATCTCAACTGATGAACACCAAAATTCAATCTCATAGCACTAAAAATGAAAGTACCCTAGATTTGCATTGACATCACCAAGAAACTTGTAATTAAATACCAAATTTGCAACTGAAACATTGATAATATTGTCAAAGATAAAGATGTACAATAGTAAAATGAACTAAAAGTAGCACAAAAATGTCTTGTTCTTGATTAACCATAATGATGTAGGAACCATAAGAGTATGTATAGAAGAGTATGTTCTTTTGTATTCAAAAATACATACATCTATCACAATAATATAAAAATGTTGCAAGTATCAAATGCTACTACAATAGTGATGCATACATACCATAATTCTTAATCTCTCATGAATTTAATCAAATTTGAGATGTGTGTTCCATATATATGTGTCATCAACTATCAACAAGTATGACTGCCTGAAGATTTGAATGCTATTATTCCTTATGAAGTATGAACATTAAGTATTTCATCAAATATGATCACAAAAAAAATCAACCATGTCATGTATGTAAATAAGTGCACTATGTACCATATTTTCATGTAAGCACAACACTACCATGTGGGATTAAAAATTAACACTCATACAATACCAAAAAATATGGAGGTAACCATGAAATGCTCCCCCTCACTCTAGTATCTAAAGTAGATCATCATGAAAAACTTGTTGAGCATTAAAAGGGAAAATTTGCAACTAATCACAACTGAAAAATCTATAAACAATTGATAGATAAAACTAACACAACAACTGAACACCATGAAGATCACAAAACCTGAGAAAAAAATATCACCATAATACTACAACAATTTAAACATTGTATAATTTCCTCCATACTAGTGACCTTCTTTCCATTCATGACTTTGTCACTTGTCACAATTTTTTTTTAAAATATGTCTCTACTGAAGACACCATCAAGTACCACCAAAAACTTAGTGAACAGACATAATGTTCTCAATGCTAATAAAAATCGTCTTTCTTGTGACCTCAACTTCCATATGATTAATATTTTGTAATACCATCACTATTAATTTAGATAAGTAAATCTTGAAATTTAAACTTGAATGGTATACAAAAACTATAACTAACAAGATCTTAAAATAATTCTATCAATAAACCTATTGATATATTATTAAGTTTCTTATCAGAGACCTAATACCTATAACATTGAATCTTAATTGTCATGAGATTTAATTATATAACTTAATATAATAACTAAGACAAAATATAAACTAAAAGAAAGTGAATAGATTTATTTATTGACAAGAATTAACACAAATGTCAATACCAACTATAATGCCAAAAAACAATCTCCAACAATGTACTTGTACTTCATCCATGGTATCTGATAGCAACCTCAAGGCAATTGGAGAACAATTCATAACATATGTAGATAGTGTTTGTTTCAACATGAACAATGATGCAAAAGAACTTGCAACAAAATTTAAGTTAATATGGTACAATTTGATAATATTATAATGTCTTGGAATATGGTACCAAGTACTACAAGCGATCAAGGGTAATGCTATTTTTTTGTGGGATTCTTGCAAGTGAAGTGCTGGGAGTGGTGGTTATATAGGAAATGTACATGTATACCAATGGTGTTAAGGTTGTAACTCTTAATTCATAATGTTTTGAGATAGGTGAATTCTCTTTGTGTCATGTCCACTCCTTTAAAACTTGTAGAGACTCGATAAGAAGGGTTTTTTATGGATTGATTTATGGAATGATTAACAATCAAGAATACTGGACCAACTATCATCATAGTAATCTGTCTTTTTTTCATTTTTTGTATAGAAAGTGTATTGAAACAAGAAACAATTATGCATCCCAAATATTACATCTTCTCTTTGAGCGTTGACTTTCGTAGTCATTTTTGGTTATCTCAGTGACCTATTTTCATAGAACTCTCAGATCTTGTGTATATGGATTAAATGTTGAGAACAAATGAATACCTTGTGAGGTTTTGAAATTTTGAGCGATTCTAAAATCAATTAATGAAATAATATATTTCCTTTAATCTAAGTCATTTCTAGCTTTGCCTCATGAAATCTAACCTCACATTCAATAAATGAACAAAGACGACCTTTCCTTTCCTTGTCCTTTGAATTCAAAATGGACATAAGTAAGGCTTATTTCTCAAGTTGATAATTGTTTTAGGATTGACCAGTTTGTAGAGTCATTGAAGCCTTTGCCAAGGATTGACACTTCCTATGGATTTGTAAATTGCCATGAAGGGATCATTTTGACAAGTATATGTCTGGTATAGGATATGCCCTAGTATGGGATTTTGTGAAGTTGATATACTCTCTTGTAGCTAAGAATAATAGAGCGGGGCCAAAGGATAACATGGTGTGTATTTTGTTTAGATGAAGGGAAGAAGACTAAGAATAGGTTTACCAATAATAGAGCGGGGCCAGAAGATAAGATGGTGTGTTTTTTGGTTATTTGAGTTATTTGAGAAAGTTATTCATTACAGAGGAACATCCTGCAATATTTCAATGTATATCTTTAATTTGAACTTGAGATTGATCAAGATTTGATTGGTTTGAATGAATTTTCCAATTTTATTTTTGTCTGTCTTAATGTGTATTTAAATGTGATCGGCTGAAATGAATGATTTAATTTTATAACATCATCATGAACCTGACATTAAAATAAGTCTATTTTTTATACCTGTTAAGTTTTTCCTTCAAATTTTACAGTAAGAACTTTCAATATTTTGATCTATGCTATATGTGTGTGATATGACATGTTTTCTTGTTTGATAGAATATTACCATATACTCTTTGGTATCAATTCATTATTTAGTGATTTAAAACCTGCTACACAAAATTTAGTACTTTCATCTTATCTTTCAGAATAAACAACATCAAACACCCAAAATGTAAAATCTTATGAGTATGATCAAATCATGATATTTCTATTCTATATTGTATTAGACCTTTCAAAGGCTTCTCAATTTCATTGATTCATTGATAAATGTACCTCTTGAGTTTCCATTTGTAGGGTCTTAATCATTTTATTAAACTTATCATGACTGCTCTAAAAGGTAGTTTTTTTATTGTTTAGAGGCTATGATCTTGTTCAGGATTGAATGATTTTCATTTCATAGTTCAAGATTGTATTTCTTATAAAAAATCTACCATATTTGATCACATCACTTCTTGGTGAAAATTTTCTTCTTTTCTTGAAAAGGAAGCTCACTACTATCTTTTGATATAATTGTCAATGACTTTGTATGACTGTCTTTTTGATGATAGTCTACTACTATCCTTTACATCTCCATTCATTACACTTGGGAATGTATCAATGTATTGATGTAATCTTCTTCTTATATTTCTATGAAACCCTTGTTACTATTTTCTCACTATCCTAAAGCAAGAGATCACTTTCCTTCACATTATTTTCACTATTTTAATAGTGGATATCACAATTCTTTGATCTAAAAAATTTCACTTACCCCTATCTCTTCTATATGAATTTAATTTTTAAGCACTTTTATTTGTAATACATGATTTCTCATTGTTTAAGATTGTATTTTCTATCTTCTTATCATGGTTTCTCATGTGAAGATAGGAATTGTCCCTTGATCAAGTCTTTTCACACACCATGATGCTTTAAACCTCAAGGATGAACCTTAATTACACGATGATTGCTTATAATACCATGATAAACTATCAAAAAATTTTGTAGGCTATCTCCATTGCTACCATTTGTCATTTATGATTTTATGGATTTCGAGTGCTCACACTTTCCAGCCCATTAGAGTATCAATTATGATCCTATATCTTAGGTATAGAAGACAAATATAAAGTGCCTTTTATAGTATTTTGTGTTATTATATACATGATATATATGTGTACACTTTTTATTTTTAAATTCCTTATTGTTTTCCATAAACCACTTATGACACAACATACCTAAATGAATCTAATATTGAAAATTGTATTAGAGATTCTATTTAATATTTGAGCACTCGTATTCAAGTATTGTAGTTGTAAATGTTGCCAAATATACTACGAAGATTATTTAAGATTATACACTCTTCCATGTTCAAGTATTGCAGCTATAATAATTGTTTTTTTGTGTTGAGAAGGCTATCAAATTTTTAGACCACCTAATGTTCAAGTGATGTAATTGTGATAGATTTCCAATGGTATCAAGGAAGATATGGAAAATTTTATTTTAATATAATTTAATAGTTTTCAAGAAATATAATAAAATAGAGATTTGAAAACAAGAAAAAATTCATGGAGGGAAACTTGGAGACGTCGGGAGACTTTGACATGAAGTCTCCACCCAAATTTGAAGTCTATGGGTATATGCAAGATCTCGAAGACAGGTCTTAATCTCTGAGATACATCTCAGATGGGGAAATGGGGTCTTCCAGTAACTATGATATTTATGAATATGTTGTTGGTCATAATTGGTACCGATTTCATTCATATCACAATACCTTAAATGGGAAATAGACTAATGTTTTATTCTCCCAACTGCAGGGACTACTTGGTCAATGTCTTGGAAGTTCTACCTAACAACTACCATTAAAGGAGCTTTGTCATCTGCAAAATTCATCTCCATTTGATTTTTTGGCTCCATAAAAAAACTCACATGCTCTATTTTTTCTTCCACATTTTGCAAATCTATTTTTCTAATTATTCATTCTGGACCTAGCTGAATATGTTTCTTATGTTCCTTTGTCAATGCACAACCACTACACTTTTCACATGCTGACATGTGTCATCCTTCTTTGATTTGTAGCCATTGTATATTTAGTAAAATTCACTTCAAATCACATGGATTCACATGCATTACGAATCTAGGATACCTGAAATACATAGACACTATTTCTTCTTTCAATAAAGATCCAAAATCCTATTGAGTTTTATGTCAAAATCAATACATTTCCAGTGGTGAGGGGCTGCCGACAATGCAAAGCAGTGGAGGAGATTGAATATTTGAAGGGTGAAATCTAGAGATGAAGTTACACTTTTCAAAGAATGATGGAAAGGGATGTCGCATATCTTCCTTTTTGACTAGTAATAATATTTTTGATGCAGTCCAAATGGTGTGGTGACCGCAAGGCAAAGAAAGCATAAGAATTGACCATACAAAATTTAAGAAAAGTTATAGACACATTGAGAAAAATAGGCATCAGAATTGACAGTATAAAATTTAAGAACATTTTCAAATACTTTGATACTATGTCTCTGTCAACATATTCAGGCAGGATTTTCAAAAATTGGCATCTCATATTCTTGGCAATCAGGGTGTAAACAAGATTGGGGAAAGTATTTATTTGAATCAATATTAGTAGTATTCTCTTTCTGGTCACATTTTTCATTCACTACAATTCAAATACACTTATTTTTTGGCCAATTCAATACCAAAGACCATTACAAATGCATTGGGGTTAAACAATAGGAAACAAAAACTGCAAAAAAAAAGATTGCTAAAGCTTAACTTTGAGTCTCTTGTTTGCCTATCTAAACTTATGGTAAATTCCTTTTAAGTGGGTTTTTTTTTTAAATGGTATAATATAAAATGGATGCCAAGGAGTCCTAAGTCACTTTTTTGGGGGTCAGTAAGAGACTTTTGAGGAAATGCACTTGTAGGTGTAAAACTAGACTCAACAACCTTTGCCAGCATTCATCAAAGCATAATGATGAAAAATTTATGTTAAGCATTATGTTTGGAAATGCTCTGGTAGAAATGTATGAAAATGTCAAAGCATAAAAAAGGCACACAAATTGTGTGACAGAACGCCTTTGCAAAAATGTAAAATCATGAACAAGGCATGTGAACTATTTGATAGAAAGCCTTTGTAAAATGTGAGATCATGAACAAGGCACACAAACTATTTGAAAAAAAATATCTACAAAGTGTGGATGTTGTCTCATGGAATGCAATGTGTCGTGCCCAAATTTACATGCAAAAACAAAACAATTTTTTTTTTGAAGGGCTTACTAATGGTTGAAGTGACTGTACTCTCTAGTTTCTAAGTGTCAAAGAGTAACAAGTAAGTCGAAGGGGTTGAGTTCAAAAGGGGGGGGGGGGGGGAGAGGGNGGGGGGGGGGGGGGGGGTAGAAGGTCAAATGTTGATAGCTAGGGTTGAGGGGTAATCAAGACGATAGCCTACATCCCTCAACCCATGAGATTTCAAGGGGATAGTCTGATCAAGCAATTTCAATAGTTTCCTTGAGTTAAATATGATCTTGTTTTCACAACTATCTCTTCACCTTAGTCTTAAAATTTAATCAAATCTTTTTGCAAACTTAATTAATTTAATAATTCCATTACACTATTTTTACATTGGCCAATACATTGGCCACATGTATTGACCATGTAAAAATAACACTTCTTAATTGAGTACATAAACAATTGATGACCCTAAAGCCCCTAAATCATCTGATAGTTATAGCATTCATAAGGAGGTCTTAAAATGATAACTTTATTAAAGATTTTGCAACTCTCAAATTCCCTTAGATTTTATCATATTCTAGTATATTGAAAGTATCTTAATGTTGCAAAATTTGCTCATTAAGAAATTACCCTATGTTACCAAAAGACTAAATTACGTTGACTTTCAGAATATATTAAACTTAATTATTTCTTACTCCAACATCTAGTTCATCTAAGCATAAAAATGACTGCATTAGAATTTCCATTCCTATAGAAAATTAATTAAAGTTACCCTATCTAAAAAAAATATCTATCTATTCTCCTCACACTTATCCATTAGAATAAATAAATTTAATTAAATAGTACTAGAAATGTCTTTATTTAATTAAATAAACATCTATGATTTGTTTCAATAATAATAATACTATCATGTAGTATTATGCTCCATAAAAAAAGACGTGGGTGATTTAAAGAGACTTATTAATAAAGTTATTAGGTTTCCTTGAGGGTATCCTTAATATTTATCTTATAACATTTAAATGTTTTGGTGATATCGTGAAGATTGAATATAAAATATATTAAAGACAATTTAATAAGTTCCCTATTCATGTTAAAATATCTTAAACTTACTATGTCTAATTCACTTACTAGACAAGTTACATGACAATAATATTAGATTGCAAAGAATATAAACTTCCCTACGAAGATTTGAAATTAATCTCCCACCCAAAGAACTCTAGCTAAAAAAAAAATAGATAAGTCAACACCCTATTAAGAAAAGAAATCCCATAACCCTAATTTCAAATTAGGGTTAGGGTTTTTATGGAGAAAGTAAAATGATTTGTTGCCTCCTTATCATAATCCTATTTTTCCTCATTTCAAATTTTCTAACCCTAGTCTTATTTTGTGCAGGTTTGATTATGAAGGAAACAACCTTGTTCATCCATTATGCTGCAACGTGAATGCCCTTCCTCTCTCCCTCTCTTCTAATAGTTTGGGATGACATTCAACATGGCCTTGCTGTGCACAAGAGATGGAGGTTGGCGGTGTTGTGTAAAGGAAAGTGGCAGATGGAGCATGTGTGCCACATCATAGAGAGGAGTGGGGAGTGGGGAGCGGTTGTGGCCCACCCACCACCACTGTGGTGGCGCCGCTCGCACGATCCCCACATAGTCGGTGGCTTTTCCACTACTATGTGGTGGTCGTGGTGGACGCGGCCACCATAGTGGTGGGGGGAGGGGCCCCGTGCCTCCCTCTCACCACCAAAGAAACTCTGTCATGCGGATAGATAGGGGTTGGTTTTCTCCCCCCTCCATATCTAATTATTTTATCTTTTTTTTTTGTTTATATATATATATTTTTATATAAGATATTATATATATATATGCATGTATATATATTTATATATACATGATATTTTTACACAACATGAGTAGATCTAAAAAAAATACAATAGTTTACTAGTTTTAGAAGTGAGATAAAATATATATATTAAAGGGTTATATATATATATATATAGTTTTATGCACATCTCTTCCTAAAAGACCTATGTCTGAATTAAAAGGGTATATTATGTTCTACAGATCTTTATTTTTTTATTTCTCTTTCTTTTTAGAATATATACCTAAATGTATATATTTAGTCTACTATACATAATGATATAAATTGAAAAAAACACTACTCTATCTTTTGTATAAAATATAATTGCTGAAAATTTTCATTTTTCTCTTATAGATTGAAATTTAAGATTTAGGGTAAGATTATATTATGTTTAAATCTCTTTGTAGGAAAACTAATTTTTTTGATATTCTTTAAAGATAAAATACACAGGTAGGCTGTTTAAAACTTATAGATTTCCATATACCTTAAGAACTTATTACCATGTAAACTATAAACAATGTAAATAAGAAAAAAAATAAAAAATTTGAACAACTCAATATAGAGGTTTAAACATCTTAAATTCTGTTGCAAAAATATCTTTAGGAGGTTCAAGTAACAGTAAGTGTCTGCTAGGATAATAGATGTTCAATCAACCTTAAATGCATATTTAGTTTATAGTTTCATAAGAGAATTATTTCCTTTCTTAACTTTCAAATTTACACTTAGGTGCACCATAAAATAGTTTTGTGTTTATGTATAAACATCTAAAACAGTAAAGGTAAACAACCAATAAACTTCTTCCTTTCCAACATATATTACAATACTCTTTTTTTTACAGCATTACTAAACAAGTTCACAGAAAATTCTTATTGATACAAGCCTCAACCACTAAGGCATGAGGTAAAAAAAAAACTAAAATTCACAATTTACAATTTATAACCTTCTGAATTTCTTTAATTCTAGCTTGAAACATAAATCCACCAAGTAGAGAAGGTAGCTTCCAATCTGCAAGAACAATTCTTGGAATAACCCACAGGAGCTCACCTCCCAACCTAGGCCTCTAAGAGGAAACCCTTGAGCTAGGGGAAACAAGAAGAGGCTGGGCACAAGCAAGAAACATCACACATAAACAACCCTATCAACATTTAACTCCCTTCCAAGTTTATGCACAATTTGAGTCATTATGGACTTAATATAGGGGTGAAGGTGGAAATACACATGAAGGAGAATGCCAAGCAAAAATGTCTTATTTATGCACAAGTATATACATGCCTTCCAAAGAATTTATATTTCAATCAAGGAGTATCAATACTCAACCAAATATACCTTATCACCCCCATAAGAAATTCACAAGATAGCATTGACAAACATGGAGCCCTTACATCTATGATACATCCCGCTTCTTCGCAAGAAGAGACTCTACAACTAACATGATTTCCCAACTATGCCCTTCACCCAAAATTGAATATCTCCTCCCTCCCAAGGGAAATATAAGTCAATATAATTCCATGCACAACAACAAAAAACAACACTAAAAGAAAAAGAAGAAATTTCTTTTACCCAAAACAAAATAGCTCCATCCAAATTACACAAACATGAAGTATTTGAATTAAGTAAAATTTTCAACAAGAAACTAAGACAAACATAAGCACAAGAAAACCACACATGGAAATAGATGTACCAACCTTATTCCAAGCAATGGATGATGTTGTTGAGATAATCTTTTGAGTTCCTATCTCTCCTTCACTTGTCTCCTCCCAACTAGCCAAATCCTCCAAAACAAAACTACAAGTCTCCAAAATGGAGAGTGGGAAATCAACCCCAACTCTCCTCTCCCTTTCCCCTAAAAGGATTTCTCTCCCACTCCACCTCTTTCCCCTCAATAATATAGAGGCATGTTTCCTTCCTTCTAACATATGTCAAACTTCATGCATGAAAGGGACTCCACTATCTTGGAGAAAGTGAGGGTCCTTTTCCCCTTCCCCCAATTTTTTCCACTATCCTAGAAAGACAATTAAGAAGGCCTAGAAAACAAGTTTTGACACTCAAAAAAATGAAAAACAACCCCAAACCCATACAAATACATAAAAACTAGATAATCTTGTTAGAATGAATTCATAATAACTAAGAGGGCGGGGGGTGAATAAGTTATCCTTAGGTCTAGATGTACCAATTGTAACTTTATACCACTTTGAACAAATCAGATCTGCTCGACATCAATAGCATAAGTCAACAACATAAATATGCACTTTACTGTTCAAATGTAATCAGCTTGCAGAAACTTAACAGTAAAACACAACATAAACATTCACACAAGTTGACACCAATATTTAATGTGGAAACCCAATTTGGGAAAACCACCAATAACATGCTTTCAAGTTTTCACTCTTCTAAAGTGAGCTCTGTAAGAAGCCAACCCTGTTAAAGGTTACAAAACACATTGCTAAATGTGACCTGGTTAAAGGATTTAATCACCCTGTCAGGAGTGGCCTTGTTAGGGGACTTAGAACATTCCACCTGAATGTCACCTTTCTCAAAGGATTTATACAATGACTGTTAGGTCAACCTAGTTAAAGGATTTTGACTGATACAATGGTTAGAAAGTAATCAGCAGGTGTGATCTGATACATACAAATTACTTTACAAATCCAGATCCAATTAATCTCTAATGCTAATTCACTTAGTGACCTCCATTCTCTTTTCAATCTTCAGATCTGCTTGGAAATCTGTCAATCAATCACTCTTGCAACTCTTTGCTTCTCTACTCAGCCTTCTCTGCTAGATCATGACAATCAGTCAATTAACTATGCAATCCTCTTGCATATACATCATACCCTACTTCCACACACATCTTAATAACCCCTTGAGGTTATCTTATACCTCTTCATCTAGGTAAAATAAATCTTTGCCGCTTAATCAAGATCATAGATCTTAGGTTAGGTTAGATCCAACAGATCTTTCCATCTTTACATTTAATTTACTTCTCCAAAGCAATCACTAATTAAATCTTTGATCCATGCTTTAATTACGGTTACCCATGCATTTAAATAGTGTGGACCAATCATGCTTATCCTTAATTAACTTTACATATCCCAATAAAATTAACTATGTCGGCCAGAGATCTCAAATCTCAACAATTTCCAAAATACTGCTACTCGGCCAACACTGTGTTCTTTCGCTCGGTCATAACTGGTTTCCTCGACAATTTACTAGTGATCAGTCATCACAAACTTCGCTTCGCATAAATTGTCATCAAAAGATAAACAACACATTACTTTGCCAATGTGCCAACTGATCAAGTACCCTTGTGATTTCCTATAACTCAACCACTTCACTTGGTCTTCTTGTTATCGTTTCCTTCAAATCTTCTTCATCAATCAATAGATATGGTACTCAAATAGATAGCAATAGTATCACTAGTTAAGGTTTGACATCAATGACAAAAACAAAATGTTTCCATTGTAGCTTTCCAACGATCTCCCTCTTTGGCATTGATGGCAACACTAAACTTTAAACCAATAATTTTCCAACCATAGTTACCATACAATCCAAAAAGTCTGCCTGTGTTCCTTGATATGAACAAATCTTCATTAATGTCTTTAGCTTCATTTTGATTCTCATCTTGTAAAAAATTTCTCCCTCTGTGTCTGTAATCACACTAAAATCTTTATGTTTTTGTTCATCTATAGACTCCCTCTATCAGTAAACTCTCCCTTTATCTCTAAGTATAGTAAACTCTCCCTCTTTCAGTAAACTTCTCCCTCTTTGACAACAATGCCAAAGATGTTGACATCTTCATCATGAAGATTCTTTTGTTCTAAACTCTATATCATGCTGTTCATGTCATCTTGCTTATGACTGATCCTCTTTTCTTTCCTTGTCCGTCTTTCATAGCTTTAGGCAGCATTTTAAAGTGTGACTGCATGTGCATCAATGTGTCAAATATTCTGAATATAACATTTGATGCAATAGTACCATTCTAAACTAATTAGCCTCAGTTAGGGGAATCACCCCTAATTTACCTCATAGATACTCATGAGCATCCTTGGGTAGTGCCTTTGTAAATATGTCTGCTAACTGTTCCTTAGTATTCACATATTCTGGTCTTACTTCCTTCTTCTGAACTAGCTCCCTCAAGTAATGATACTTGATAGCTATATGCTTTGTTTTAGAGTGCATTACAAGGTTCTTAGAAATATTAATGGCACTCATGTTATCACAATATATAACAACTGGTTCTGTGATTTCTTCTTTCATACCTTTCAGTAGTATCTTCAACCACACAATATTAGAACAATTAACTACTGCTACCACATACTCGGCTTCAGTTGTAGATTGTGTGGTACAATTCTATTTCTTTCTTGTCCATGCAACCAACATTTTTCCTAAAAGAAATGCGCCACCTGTGGTGCTTTTTCTATCATCCAAATTTCTAGCCCAATCAGAATCAACATAGACTCTGAGTTCAAACTTGTCATTCCTTTTGTAACACAGATCATATTCATATGTTCCTTTCAAATATCTCAGAATTCTTGTTACTACCATCATATGAGTTTCCTTGGTATTGGCATAAAATCTTGCAACAATTCCAATAGCTAGTGTAATATCAGGTCTGATGTGCACAACATATTGTAGCTTTCCAATCATTGACCTCTGAAGAGTTTGATTTAATTCTTTTGTATCATCATTTTTTGTTAACTTCTGTCTAGTAGCCATCGGTGTACTCACTAGTTTTGAATCTTCCATTCAAAAAATTTTTGATTACGGTAAAAACAAGTTTTGAAGGGGCCCCGAAACCCTTTTACAAAAGAGAAGAAAGATAAGCATGAAGACCCAAAGAACAACTAGCTGCCCCAAAGAAGGGAGTAGACTACAAAGGGTGATGCAGGAGCATCCTGGGTGTAAGGGCAATCTTGCATCACCCAAAAATATTTCTATTTTCTTTTCAATAAGTGCTACCTTGTGCAGAGCTGCTATTTATGGAAACTTGCTATTTTTAGTAAGTTGGTCATATGATCTCGGAATGTTATGATTTTGCATGTGGAGGTTCATCTCAGTCATATCAGCTTGCCAGTAAAGTTTCATGGCTAGATCAGGTCTAGTTTTGAAGATATTGAAAATTTTCGGTATTGAAAATAGGGTACAGAAACTTCGAGCTCAGTTTTGAAGGCTTTAGAGGCCCCGGATGAGGTTGAAGCTTGGGCTCGATGAAATCGAGCTGTTGTAGAGCGCTTCGTGGCGTTTCTGAAATGGGGTTATAATAGTCAATCAGGTCAACTGGTGATGACTTGTGGTCTCCGGAAGTTGGGCCACCTGAAATAGCAGAAAATAATTTTCCTTCAAAATTTTCGGGTTTCAAAAGTTATTTTGAGCCGACTTTGATGTATTAAAATGAAAAATAAAATAATTCTAAGTTTG
>MU227563.1:375039-393809 GCA_018584345.1 Thuja plicata
TGCTCTATTATGACTCTATTACCCATGATTAGGCACTGGTCAATATGCTGACATGTGGTTGTTATCATCAATTTAAATATTAAAACCTTTACCTTCTGTTGTCAAGAACTTATATGTGTAGTTGATTATGTTGAAGAATATAGTTCATCTTAGTGATTCCTTGAAGAGTGAATCAATAGGTTAGCCTTCCTAGGCCAAGCTGGCATAAGAAGAAGAAGGATTGCAAATCCTTAATCCACTATGAGATTCTCTATTATTCAGTGAGTCTGTCAAAGGTACACCCACCTGGGTATGTGGAGCCCAAAGTGTAGGAGGATCTTTACCCTTGTTAATTAGCCTTGTTCATGTATGAATCTGAGTTGGGAATAGAGGGTTAAACATTTGTTATTGTTTTAAATGATTCATACAAGAAAATGAGCTAACAGGCTACCAGCACCAAGATCAAGACATAGTCTTCAGGAAGCCCTCAGAGTCCTCCAGCTGGGCCTGCATGATCTTAACATTATCTTTCAGCCTCTGAATGTCTTGATCATCAACCTTGTGCTTCTTTTTAGTATTAGACCTAGTTTTGGTGCCAGGTCCCATTTGCTGACTAGGATTAGTCAGGTCAATTGTGTCACTCACGGGGGCATCTTTGTTTCCTTCTAGCATTTTGTTGAGTGTGTTCAAGTTCTCTAGAGTAGACTTCATTCCTATATTAACTAGGCCAAGTAGATATTTTAGCATTTCCTCGTTCCTTCTTATCTTCTCATGGATGGGGAACATGGCTATCTCAACTGCTTTTTTAATTTTATCATCCAATTTAGAACTGTAATCAAGAACACTGCCATTAGCATTGAGAGCATACTCCTTCCTAATAGTATCAATCACTTCCTCGATAATAGAATTATTATTTTCTAGTTTGATACATCTGTTCTTCAGCTCTACCAAATCATTCTGCACCTATTTGTCTAGATTATAACTGTAGATGGACTTGTTTTTTGCAATCTCAAGGGGAGTCATGATGATTGATCTTTTGACATACGAATCCATCTTTTTGATGTCATCTTCAAGAGATTGGGACCTATTACAATCATGGGTTCTCTCACTTTCATCCTTCTTGTTCTCCTTCCCAGAGCTGGGGGAGTCTTGAGAGTCCAGATTTTCCTCTTCCAGAACCTTTATGCTATTATTCCCCGAGTCATCAACATTACTATAATTTAGGTTTGTATTAGCTTCTTTGTCTTTTTTTTCATTAGCCTCAACCTCAATCTCACAAGTATCTTTACCTTCAGTATTGTTAATCTCTAGAGTAGGGTTAAGCTTCTCCCTGCTATTCTGATTGTCCTAGCCATCCTCGAGGCTATCCTTGGCATTAGTAGTTTTAGGATCCTCTAGGTCCTTCTCCTCAGGGGTCTAGGTAGTGGAATTAGGCATAACACTATGACCCAGTTGGGTATTCTTATCAACCTCAGTCTCGTTATCCAGGGGATTCAGCTTCGCACCTTTAGGCTCTGACAGGATATGGCTAGCAGAGGGCTTAAAGTCATTTTTAATAGAGATAGAGGCATTGACATCATGAGGGACCTTGACATTCTTCAGACCATCCAAAGGCTTAGAAGAGACTGGCTTAGAGAGGGAGAGAGCTTTCTTGGGTTTCTGATTCCTGGGCGTAGAGCCAAAATTCTTCCTTTTTTTGACCTGGGCAGGGATAGGTTCAGGAATGTGGTCTCTTGCATAATCATCAATAAGGAGGATGAGCCCAACATGGAGAATGGGAAAGTTCTTCACTCTATAATTAGTAATGCTCTGGTTGAGTGAACAGAGGAGAAACTAGGGGAAATAGATTCTTATATCATGTTTGAAGTGACTGGCTAGGGAAAAATGATAATTATAGACCCTAGAAAAATGCCCCTCAAGAGTGAAATATTCCATAATAACCTTGATAATAGAACCCCAAATTCTATCAATGTTATCCATATCAACATAATCTTTCTTACTTTTAACCAAAAGAGCCCTCTCCTCGTCAGTGATAGGAAATTTCTTGTAAGCTCTGGTTCTGACCTTGATCTCTTTTGAATACTTTAGACCATCCAAAGGGAGACTAGTAATTTCTGAGAGGAGCTCGAGGCTGAGGCTAAAGGACTTGCCATCTAGATTCACCATGCCCTTATCCCAACCATCAACAAAGGCTTTGGAGACATCATTATCAAACCCATGGAGTCTCTGAAGAAACTGATGAACATGGCCTTTCTTCAAAAAGCTCCAGACTTCCTTATCCTACTTCCACTTGCACTCCACAGGCTCTTCTCTCTTGAGATCACCACCCATGGTCGAACAATCACCCTGCTCTTTTTTTATATGCTTCTTATGATTAGATGAGAGAATGCTATCAATTTGATGATTCTTTAGCATAAAAATAATGTTTAGCTGGTTCACAGTCCTATTCACATGTGCAAATTGGCAATAGTTACTAATGATGATGATGACACACATCAAATCTTGAGCTTTCATAATGGGAAAATAATTCCGCATCTTGGAGATGTACTTTGCATTATTTTGAATAACATTCAAGATCACCCCAATCTGGGAGGAATTAATTAATATCATTAATGGTCCTATTAATGAATCCTTCCTTGTGCCTAATTTTATCATAATTAATAGATGATGTGACAACATCATTACAAATAGTGTTACCGATCCATTTTTGAATCCCCTCACTTTTGGCTCCAATATTGGCAAGGCAATAAGCAACCTGATTGGTCTCCCTATAATTGTGAGATATATGGAACACCTCAAAGGATTGGGCTATGGTTTTGATTTTGGAAATAATGTGTTCAATAGTTGAGGAGGGGGTATTGATATCTTTAATATTATTTATAATATTTAAAGAATCACCTTCAAGCTAGACTCTTTTGAAGCCCAACTCTTCCACCAGTAGGATAGTATTGAGGGCCGCCAAGGCCTCTACCCTATGATTAGTTTGAATTACCAAAGGGACTGAAATGGCACCTAAACAATTTCCACTACTATCTCTGATAATTCCACCACCCCCAGAAACACCCGGGTTGCCTTTGGAGGCCCCATCAAAATTATCTTTAACCCAGCCAATAGGAGGAGTAATCCAAATAGAGGAATCCCTAAGAGTGCAAGAGTGAGAGTTATGATGAAGAAAAATCCATGTAGACCAATCCACATCAGGGAGGAAATTCCTGATCTTTCTCTTGCTATTGATGATAGCATTGCTAAAGTTTTCCTTAATAGCTCTGGACATAATGTTGAAGATAATTTCAGGTTTGGCATGTTTCTCTCTGAAAATTCTATTATTTTGATCCTTCCAGATACACCAGCAGAAATGAGGTGGGATAAGATTCCAGAAGTGCCTTGCAAGATCATTATCAAAAGGGCATTTCCATTGAGTGAAAAAATCCTTCCAAGAGTTAGGAAAGAACCAACACAAATTCCAATTTTGAAAAACCAAGGACCAGACTCTCCGAGTAAAACTACAATGCATCATAAGGTGATCACAGGATTCAACTTGATCCTTGCAAAGAAAGCATCTATTAACATGATAGAAACCTCTTTTAACTATATTATCAATGGTAAGGGGCTTATTCTGGATAAGAATCCAAAAGAAAAATTTAATCTTTGGAGTGAGGAATTTATACCAGATAGTAGCACACTGAGGCTTATCTTCCTTGAAGAAGAAGAGAGAGCAGGCAGAGGCCACCAAGAATTCACCATTAGCAGAAAGGTTCCACACAATTTTTTCAGGATGATTAACTTCCCTAAACTAGGACTGCAACTCAATCATAAGAGGAGCTAGACTTCTATCAAGGCTAGAAAGATCCTTCCATGAGTTATTAAGCAAGTAATCAGAGACTTTACAACCAATAGTGTTTTTAGCTTGCATAATAATGTCCTTCCATTCTTGTCTTTCAGAAAGGGGGCTGTCATGGATCCAAGGATCATCCCAAAAGTCAATATTGGTCCCATCACCTATTTTCCACGTTATCCCTTCTCTTAAAAAGTCAATGGAGGAGCATAGACTATTTCATATGTAAGAGCCATTCACCCTAGCATCATTGTTTAAGAGGTCCTGCAGACTATTGGAATTAAAGAGGTATTTGCTTTTAATTATGCCATTCCATTGCTTAGTGTCCCCAAAGATTCTCCAAACCTACTTTGCCAAAAGGGCCTTATTGACGAGCTTGATAGGTCTTAGCCCCAAGCCCCCTTTACTCTTAGGGTTGAAAATTTTTTCCTAGGCAATCAGACTAAGTCTTTTTTTTTCTTCAACACCAGTCCATAAGAATCTTTTTTGGATGGTTTCAAGCACCATCGCGAACTTATGAGGAATCTTGAAGAGACTCAAAGAATATATAGGAAGATTTTGCAGAGTTGATTTCAAAAGCTAAAGCTTACCAGAGCTTCTGAGGAGGGCACCTTTCTAGCCTGCTAGCTTCCTATTGTATCTGTCAACAATTTGATTCTAGAAACTATCACGGGGTTTAGAGAAAAGGGGGAGACCCAAATAGGAAGAGGGAAGAGAACCAATGCTACAACCAAGAATTTTGGAAATCTTAGCCTGTCTCTCAAGGGGGGTATTGATAAAATATATGAAGCTCTTATTCCAATTGATGAGTTGACCCGTGGCTGAGGTATAGATAGACAGGGATTTTTTAAGATTCCTGGCTTCTTTAACAATAGCTTCACCCATAAAAAGGGTATCATCAACAAATTGATCATGGGAGCAAGAGGACTTGACCAAGGAAGGTTGGAGGCTAGAGATGGTTCCAACATTGACAAGTTTAGAGATGTATCTTCCCACCCCTTCAGCCAAAATAGAAAACAGAATAGGAGATATAGGATCCCCTTGCCTAAGACCCCTTGAGGGTTTGAAAAAGTTTGAGGAACCACCATTAACAATTAGAGAGGAGGAGACAGTGGAGAGAAACTGATCAACAATTTTAATGACCCCCGCATCGAATCCAAAGCTTCTTAAGACTTTTTGGAGAAACTGCCAGTCAACCCTATCATAGGCTTTAGATAAGTCCAATTTCATGAGAAAGCCCTGTTTCTTGGCAGCTTCAAGGGAGTGGATATTCTCACAAGCTACCACAATGGAGTCAAGGATTTGTCTCCCCGGAACAAATCCATTCCGCTGAGGTGAGATTATAGAGGGCAGAAAAGAAAGTAGTCTAGAAGTCATAACTTTGGCTATGATCTTGTAAATCCCATTACAGAGGCTAATGGGTCTGAAAGAGTCCGCCGTATTAGCACCATTTTTTTTAGGAATAAGGACCAAGAAAGTGGCATTGAGTTCTCTAAGAAGAGCTTTAGTACCAAAAAATTCTTTGACAACATGAAGAACATCTTAACCTGTGATCTCCTAGAACTGCTGGAAGAAGAATAGGGGAAAGCCATCAGGACTTAGAGATTTATCACCTTCAAAGGAGAAAACAACATCTCTAATTTCCTTATCATTAGGAATAGCTTTGAGTCTAGAATTGGTATCTCTGTCTATCAATAAGGGAATAGTAGAGAGAATTTTATGTTGATTATGAGAATCAAGATTATCTTCTTTGGATAGGAGGAGAGAGAAATACTAAATAATTTCCTTTCTTATATCTTGTTCCTTAACCAGAGTCTTATTATTCACAATAAGGGAGGAAATTTTGTTAATAGCTTTATGTTTCATGGCTGTCATGTGGAAGAATCTGGTATTTTTGTCAGCATCTTTAAGCCATAGGGCTCTTGATCTTTGCCTCCAAAAAGACTCCTCTTTAGAAATAATATTATGATACTCAGCCACCAGCACATTCTCAGTTCTTCTATGCTCCTCAGAGAAACCCTGTTTTTGAATAGTCTCTTGAATAACCTTAATCTCTTCCTATTTAATACTTTTAGCCTTGAAGATATCTCCAAAGAATTCCTTGCTCCAAATTTTAACATTTCTCTTGACATTACTCAACTTTTTAGCTATTCTATACATGGCACTTCCTTTCTGATACAGTCCTTCAAATTTGGGTAGGCTAACCACATCTTCTCAAAATGAAATGGGGTATTATTTTTGCCATTCAAAATGTTAGCATTGAAAATGATAGGGAAATGATCAGATCCAATCCTAATAGAAGAAGATAAAGAGTAGGAAAAATTAGAGAGCCAATCAAGAGAGAGGAGGGTTTTGTCAAGTTTCACCTGAATGAGATCATCACCAATTCTTCTATTTGACCAAGTATAGGAAATCCCTTCTAGATCCATATCAATGAAAGATTGGTCATTAATATAATCCATGAGATCCATTATACTATCAAATTGAGAGAGAGCTCCACCCATTTTATCATCAACCATCAAAGGGGTATTGAAGTCTCCCATAACCATCTAGCTGAGGGTCTAGAAGTTATTTCTGATTTCTTTTAATCTTTTCCAAAATCTGAGCCTGCTACTTTTTGTATTAGGAGTGTAGATATTCATCAAGTTCCAATAGCAATCTTCTTTAAGGTGTTTAGCATGGATGAGGATTATGTTCTTCTCAACATGGAGCTTCGTACAGTTAATAATAGAGTTGTTCCAAAAGATAACAACTCCTCTGGAAGCACCATCAGAGTCGCTGCCAATACTACTACCATTCTTAAAAGGGTTAATTTTTTCAGCTTTGTCTCTAGTCATTTTTGTTTCCTGGATGAGAATGATATCAAGTTTTATATCTCTAACAATATTTCTGAGAACATCTTGTTTATGAGGACTATTAAGACCTCTAATATTCCATGATATGATCTTCATTTAAAGGGTTGGGGAACAAATCTCAGGGATAGTAGATTGTTTACCATCTGCAATACTCTATTTTTCTTCTAACTCTCTCATAGCTTTATGAGAAGGTCTACCTCTTCCCCCCTAAGGCGATCCAACATCTTCTTTCTTCCTTCTAGTCTGGACTCCCCTGAAGGAGTAATATCTACCTTTTTCCCTGATTCAGGAGCTTTTAGGTTCAGGCCTTCCTTCTTAGAGGTTTTTTTGATTTTCTTGTTATTTTTCACCTCAGACCATGGAGACTCCTGCATTTTTGAGATAGGAGAGAATTCATCAAAGCTATCTTTTTCAATGTCCTCCTCACCAACTTCAGACCAGCATTTGTTGTTGTTACCATTAACAGTGGAGATCACCTATTCAATCACGGAGGGGGAAAGTTTTGATTTATCCAATACATTGTCTCCTATCCCTATGGAGGTAGAGGAGAAGCCATTCTCTTTTTGCACATCTATTGTTGGGCCTAGTGACTCCTTTTCAATACATCCTTCCTGGGGAGCAATTTGGGGCTGAGAATCCTTCTCCCTATTCCTGATCGAAGGACTGAAAGATGTAGAAATGGGGTCATTTTCCACTTTTTTCTCTTGTTCTGTGACATTTGGATTTTACTGCTCCAAGGTTCAGGATTGATCCTTTTTGACTATATCCTGATTGTTGTCTCCCACTGACTAATTATTTGGATTGACATTCTGGTCTTCTTGTGATTTATCTTCCTCTAAAGATTTAGGAGGATTTGGAAGAGAAGAGGAAGATCCATTTTTCTCTCTCCATTCATCTCTTGGTTCTTTCTTTTTAGGCTTAAAAGAAGGTTTTAGGGGGCATTGTTTCACCCAGTGCCCATATTTTTTACAAGTGAAACAAGAAATTTCCATTCCAAAAGTTTTTAGTATCTCCTTGACATATTTTGATTGAGTAATATGGATAGGATTCTTCATCTGATATATTTTTAAGCCAAATTTTTTTTATCTCACCAAACATAGACATCTCAATTCAGTTTGCATCTCTTTTGCAAATGCTTGGCATAACACATCTTGTCCACTAAATATAATATCATTAACAAACATTTCAGCCAATAAAGTACCTTTACTTTCCTCTGTCTTCAAATACAGATTGATGTTGTCATTGGTTCTTGCAAATCCAATCTTTATCAAATAATTGTGCAATCTCTCATACCATGCTCTTGGTGCTTGCTTCAGTCCATATAGTGCTTTGTGTATTCTACAAACCATATTCTTCTTTCTTGGGTCAACAAATCCATCAGCTAATTCAATGTATACTTCTTCTTCTAATATCCCATTTAGAAATGCTCATTTTACATCCATTTGATAGACTAAAAACCTTTGTAGGTTGCATATGCAAGTAAGGTTATTACTCCTTCTAATCTTGCAACTAGGGAAATTTTTTCACCATAATCAATTCCTTCCTCTTGTGTATAACCCTTGCATACTAGTCTAGCTTTGTTTCTTGTTACCTCTCCATGTTCATTCATCTTATTTCTGAATACCCACTTAGTAATAATTACATTTTTATCATTCAGCCTAGGTACAAGTGTCCAAGTCTTATTCTTCTCAATCTGTTTAATTTCTTCATTCATGGCTTGTAGCCAATCTTCATTGTCTAAGGCATCTTTTACTTTTTTAGGCTCAAAATCACATAACAAGCATGTATCTTCTCTCAACTTGCTTCTTGTCATAACTGCAGAATTCTTTGATCCTAAGATTTGATCAGGTTTATGGTGCCTCCTTACATACTTTTCTAGAGTAGGTTCTTTTTCTATTTTAGATTGATCATTCATGTTCAATTCAAGTTGATTGTGTGACTTGGAATCTCCATCAGATAGCTCAGCAATTACCTCCTATTTCCTGACAGCTTCATTCTATGACTCGATAGGTGCTAGCTGTTGCTCGATAACTCTTTCTCAGGTTTAGGTAATTCACTAGATTTTTCCTCATCCAGATAGACAAATGATTTGTAACTTTGAGGTTCCTGTGTGATTTCAGCTGAGTTTTGTTTTGCATATTAATCAATTCTAACATTTGCACTTTCCACAATTTTGTTAGTGTTAAAATTCAAACACTTGTATGCTTTACTTTTAGTTGACTAACCAAGGATTATTCCTTCCTCACCTTTAGCATCAAGTTTTCCATTTCTGTTATCCTTTAATATGAAACATTTGCTTCCAAAAAATTTGAAATATCTTACATTAGGTGCATACCCATACCATAGCTCATAAGGTGTAGCATTAGTACCTTTCTTGACTTGTACTCTGTTCATGGTATAGACTTCTATACTTATAGCTTCTCTCCAATATTTTTGTGCAACATTTTTCTCCATCATTAGTGTTCTGGCACAATCCATGATAGATTTGTTTCTTCTCTCAGCAATACCATTTTGTGGTGGTGTCCTAGGCGTGGACATCTGTCTTTTTATCCCTTGGTCATTGTAGAACCTATTAAACTCATTAGAAATAAACTCACCTCCTCTATCAGATCTTAAACATTTCAGGCTTTTACCTGTCTCCTTTTCAATTTTTGCCAAGTACCACTTAAATAACTGGAATGCATCAGATTTTTCTTTAAGAAACATAATAGTCATCATTCTTGAGTAATCATCAACAAATAGAATAAAGTATCTATCTCCACAGTAAATTTTCTCTCCAATGGGACTAAAAAGGTCAGTATGAACCAATTCCAAAATTCCCTCAGAAGTATGAGGCTTTCTTTTGAAACTAGATTTAGTCATTTTTCCTAATTGACATTGCTTGCACATTGCATTTTTAGGTTTCTTTAACTTAGGTAGCCCTCTAACCTTTTTCAATTTGCTTATGCTTACCAAGTTATCAAAGTTTACATGACACAACCTTTTATGCCATAACCAAACATCATTATATTGTACAAACAAACATGTCTCATCAACTAAGTCTAGATAGAACAAGTTACCTTTTTTTTTTTCTCCACTTCCAACTAATTCTCTAGTGGCATCATAGATCTTTACTTTCTTATGATGGAATTCAACTTTATAACCAGAAGTATTCAGCTATGCAACACTCAATAAATTATAGTTAAGATCATCAACCCAATATACATTGTCACATCTGATCTTGTCAGTCAAGTTAATTGATCCCTTCTCTTTAACAAGACATGGTGCATCATTACCAAATTTAACATAACCACCTTTACACTGATCTAAGGTTTCAAATTTATCTTTATCACCAGTCATGTGATGTGAACAATCACTATCAATGATCCAATGGTCACCTTTACTCATATAAGAAATTAGTGCAGTTTTATCATCATCATCAGAATCATCTTTCATAGCAACATACACAACCTCTATATCATTTTCATTAGAATTGTCAGATTCAATGTCAGAAGCTTCTTCAGTGATATAACAAGATTTTTTACCTTTATCTTTGTAATCTTTATACTTTCTGAAGTCTCGGTCATCCTTTCTATCTTTGTACTTTCAGTCCCTTCTCTCATCTTTATCATTATTATTAGGACATCTAGCAGCAATATCACCAACTTTTTTACATGAAAAACAAATGATAGGAAGTTTACCTTTGAATTTTCCTTTTCCTCTAGATAGTTATTTTTCCATGAGTGCTTCAAGTTCTTTCAGATTACCATATGTAGTGCCGCTCTCACTGTTCACACATTTCTTTCCTTTCATTGATTTTTTAAGGACCAAATAGGATTTGAATGTAGATTCAATAGCTTGTGGAGTGTAGTTATCAAAATTTGACATCTCAAATGTAGTAAGTCTTCCTACTGGACCTTCCAAAGTCAAATTATTATTAGGAGTACATCTTAAATCTTGAATTGTAGAGACACTAATAGCATATATAGGAAAAAGTGTTCTCAATACCTTGCTCATAATGGTGTTATTATCGATGGTTCCCTTAGCTCCTCTAATAGAATTTACAACTTCCTTTATCCTACCATAATATTGAACTATATTTTCTCCTTCTTGCATTTTCATTTCATCAAACTTACATCTTAAACTTTCAAATTTGGCTCTCAGCACATTTGTATCTCCTCCGTAGATGGTTTCTAGGACATTCCACATCTTCTTTGCATTTGGATAGTTCTTTATGTATTCAAACTCATGATAGTTCAGAGATGACACAATCTCCAACATTGCTTGATTGTGTTCCTACTTTTCTCTTAACTGTGCAGCTGTGGTAGGTGTAGTGGGGGATACACAATCATGTTCAACATAGTGCTTAGAAAAATCACCAATACCAGAAAGATGCAATTTCATCAAAATATTTTATGCATGGAAATTATCTTTGTTCAACTTTGGTACCACCTATTTATACATCTTGATCTTTTGCTCCAAGTACCTTCAAACTATTTTTAAGAGACCAAAGCTCTGATACCATTTTTTAGAATGAATTTAGAATAAATGAGAGTGGGGTGAATCAGTCATCCTCAGCTCTAGATGTACCAATTGTAACTTTACACCACTTTGAACAACTCAGATATGCTCGACAATAATAACATAAGCCAACAACATAAATATGCAGGTTACTATTTAAATGTAATCAGCTTGTAGAAACTTAACAGTAAAACACAACATAAATATTCACACAAGTTGACACCAATATTTAACGTGGAAACCCAATTTGGGAAAAACCACCAATAACATGATATCGAGTTTCCACTCTTCTGAAGTGAGCTTTGTTAGGATCCAACCCTATTACATTTTACAAAACACATTGCTAAATATGACCTGGTTAAAGGATTTAATCACCCTGTAAGGAGTGGCCTTGTTAGAGGACTTAGAACATTCCACCTAAATGTCACATTTCTCAAAGGATTTATACAATTATTTTTAGGTCAACCTGGTTAAAGGATTTTGACTGATACAATGGTTAGAAATTAATCAACATATGTGATCTGATACATAAAACTTACTTTGAAAATCTAGATCTAATTCAGCTCTAATTCTAATTTACTTAGTGGCCTCCATTCTATTTTCAATCTTTAGATTTTCTTGGAAATCCATCAAGCAATCACTCTCACATCTCTGTACTTCTCTACTCAGCCTTCTTTGCTAGATCATGCCAATCAGTCAATTAACTATGCAATCCTCTTGCATACACATCATACCCTACTTCCACACACATCTGAATAACCCCTTGAGGTTATCTTATACCTCTTCATCTAGGTAAAATAAATCTTTGCCTCTTAATCAAGATCACAGATCTTAGGTTAGGTCAGATCCAATGGATCTTTCCATCTTTACATTTAATTTACTTCTCCAAAGTAATCACTAATTAAATCTTTGATCCATGCATTAATTATGGTTACCCATGCATTTAAATAGTGTTGACCAATCGTGCTTATCCTTAATTAGATTTACGTATCCCAATAAAATCAACTATGTCGGCTAGAGATCTCAAATCTCAACAATTACCAAAATACTACTACTCGGCCAACACTGTGTTCTTCTGCTCGGTCATCATTGGTTTCCTCGACAATTTACTGGTGCTCGGTCATCACAAACTTCACTCAGCATAAATTATCATCAAAAGATAAAAAAAACATTACTTTGCCAATGTGCCAACTGATCAAGTACCCTTGTGATTTCCCATAACTCAACATTTCACTTGGTCTTCTTGTTATCCTTTCCTTCAAATCTTCTTCATCAATCAATAGATATGGTACTCAAATAGATAGTAATAGTCTCACCAGTTAAGTTTTAACATCAATGACAAAACAACAATTATTTCCTTTGTAGCTTTCCAACGAATCTTAACTCTAACTACCTCAAAGGACTCATCTTAACCCTTCAAAAATCCCTTTAAAGTTAGCATTCAAAATTCAAGAATAGAACTCATGACTTGGGTTATCAAGGCAAACTTACCTCACATGGTAACATTACAACTAACCTAGGGTAAAAATCAACTTAAAAATCTACATAGGCATGCCATGTCACAACACATGTGTCAATTGACACTACAAAAGCACCTCACATTTACACCATGGCTTGCTTATAAAAATAACTAGTAATATTAAAAGGAAATAAATTTAAAATCATGCAAATTCACATTTACAACATATATAACATTTACAATTAGGTTATTGCCCTTTTAGGGATAACCTTGGATTCACAAGGTTATTCACAATTTAGCCCAATCTTGTTTCCCCAATTAGAAACCATGGTTATTCCTCCTGCACACTTGAACAAAGCATCAGTAGTCCAAGAACAAAAAACACATATTCATGTTATTTCACATTGTAATATATTCCTTTAACCAAAATTTGTACATCACTATTTAGAACTAGATAAATCATGAATATTTAATTGATAATTCTCATTATCATGGAATTCACTTATCTAACCTACCAATATGAAGCATTTGCATAATTTAAGCCAAATTTTCACATTTACATGTCATATGATCATATTGCAATATCAAATAAAAATGGAAATAGTTAAATCATGTCAACAAGGACTAAGGATCATATGTGTAAATATATCTAAGCATCATCAAAATAGAGTCATCATATGATATCTATACTATAAAAGGTCCAAAATGAAATGTATCAAAACAAATGTATCATCCAGATAAATATGATATAACAGTATCAACTCTAAAATGGATGGTCGGGGGTAGGACCTCAAACAATGGTCATAGGATTTAAGGAGGTGTTTGTTAGATATTATAGTTGGAAGATCTATTTTTGATCCCTTTCCAAGATATTATTTTTGAATTTGTGGGCTATGGGGAGTATCTCTTGTAAGGATTAATTTTAAAGTGAAATTTTAGGGCACATACAACCATTCATATAAAAAAAATTTGACAGCTTCAAAAGAAAAACATGTCTAAACTAGGGATACAATAATAGAAATTTTCAACCTAAAATTTAAAGGCAACACATGAGATAAGTTAAGCCATAATGACTAGATGGAGCTACTGATCCACGACCGCCTCTCCTTGACACTATGGAGTTTGAATGGGATCCTGTGTCGTCACACATCAACAACCCAACTCTTCCAAGGAAGTCTCTCACTTTGTACTAAGAAAGGCTAAATTCATCAAACCCTCCTGCCCTCTATGGTCTGCATGTAATTATACTATTCTATATTGGAGAAATAATATCCCTCATTAATTTTTTCCCTAGCCTCTATCGCCTTCATATTTTGTTCCCTCCATGGTCTACGCGTAAGACTACTGCTCTATATTGGAGAAACATAATGAATAGATATATAGTTTTTTTTAATTTATGCCCGTGTTCATTACAATTCCGATGAACACCAGCATGGATTTAAAAAAAATCAAAATTTTCCTTCTATAATCCGACCAAGCAAAATAATTTTAATGCTTGGTCAGAAATGTTGCTCTAAAAATAGGGTCAAATTTACTAGAGAGTTCACCACATTGGTAGAAAGGAGTCCTATCTAATTTCTAGATATGTTGTATAACTAAATAAAGGGTACTCTAATATATAATTGTTTTTTAAGGTGTTTTGGAGAAAGTTGGAGAAAATCCTGAAAAATAGGTTAGGAAGGGCTACAAGACAGCCTAGTGTGAACCCGCTGGGTAAGGGCAAGTTGAAGGAGATTGACAAGTGGAGTTAGAGTATTTGTGTACAATTCTAATAAGGTGAAAGTTTGATAGGGTTCATATGGACCCTAGGAAGTCTAAATCATACCTTGGAGTTGGTTTTGGAGTTTGGGTGTTGGAGAAGAAACCTTGTGTGAAGGGAAAAAGAAAGAACATAACCTAGAAGTGGAGAGTAATTATGTTGTGGACTAATTGACTTGGATTTAATCCATGATTGTGAAATTTCCTATAAACCATATGAAATCCTTCAATCTTAAGTATAACATTTGTGTCTTCAAGATGCCACCGACAACTCTAATTCCATCAGCAACATTAGTAACTCTGTAAATGTAGCTTTCAACACTCTCATCTTCTTCCTTTATTAAGACCTCATACTTTTGTTTGAAATTAATTAGTCTTTCTTGTTTTGTCTTTAATTCTCTTTCATATACCAAGAAAAACATACCCTATATCATTTTATCACCTTTTAAATATTTGACCTTCCCAAATTATATGTCACACAGACTACTGAGAAGAACTGGTCTTGCTTTCACATTAGCTTCTTTTTATCTTTCCTCATCAGTATTCAAAGGTCTTCCAAAAGGAGAATAAAAACTAGTTTATACAAATTTCCAAATACCATTTTGCAATGTCTACAGATATGCTTCCATCTTGTGTTTTTAATAAGGAAAATTTGTGCCATGAATTACCAGAGCCTGAAAATGTAAGTTCCACACTATATATGATCTACCTCGAGCGGTAAAGCTTCTTTAAGAGGAACCACACTCTAATACCAATTTTTGAACATAGTCTAGATACTAAGAGGGGGGTTGGGTGAATCAACATAAACCAAAATCACACTAACTTAAATATTCATCACATGAAACAATAAGAAAGAGATGAACAAAACCAACTCTATGCACCTAAAAATGGTCAATCATTTGATTAAATCTCAACATATTGATCAAATTACATCAAAGAATTCAAGAATATAATTGTGTAATTGAATTCAATAAATTTATTTTTCTAATTAATCAATATTTAATAATCAATTAATTCTCCTAGCCAATTAATTAATTCAAAATAAAAAATCGCACGTGGCTAAGGAAATTAATTACTTTGATTTAATTAAATGCCAAATATTCTATCAACCCATGCCACTTGTCAATTAATGAGTTTAAGGGAATAAACACCTTGGCATAATCCAACCAATAGGAGAAAAGAACAAGGATTACTCGCATACCTTTTCTATCTCCACCATTAATTTTAAATGAATGAATCTTGATCATTGATTTGAAAACACATTCCATTGAAACCTTAAGAAATCTATAAAACCACATCAAATCAAGTCATTTTCATATCTAAAATTTCATTAAGGATATTAGGATAGTTTGAGATTTGAATTGTGAGATCATAATTGTAGTTTAATTGCATAATTTTAGTTTATTTCTCATCAAATTTGATCATGTAGCTTTATAATTAGCTTGCATCTTTAGATCAATCTCATCTTGAATTACATTTATTTAGCATAATTTGATCATTCTATAATGTTATATCAATCAAATTTGTACCATTTAGATCTATTTACATGTTAAATCTTCCATTTCATGAGTTGTCATTCATAGAATCTAAAATGCATTCTGAGAGCAATAAATTAGATTAGAGAATCCTCATGATTAGGAAGCAATATGATGCTTTTGATGAGTTTGTGTTAGTAATAGCTGAGAGGGGGGTGGGGGGGGGGGAGTGACTCAGTGGCCTCAAATTTTATCCTTCAAACATTTTCCACCAATCAAATAAACCTCAGATTATTAAGTCCCTACAAGATGCATGCCATGAAATACTTATAATGATTTAACTCTCTATCAGTTTTCCTTGTCTATCATTATTCTCCTTGATTACCGATAAGTAGTATAACTATTAACAAAACTCAGTAAATAAGCATAGTATACCGATAAACCCAGTGTTAACTATGTCAGATACAAAACAATAAAGAAATGAATCATACACACATAACACACGAATTTTTAACATGGAAACACTGTTAAGGGAAAAACCACTGGGACTGGTACCCCAATTTTTCACTCTTCTGAAGTGAGCCCTATTAAGAGTCAACCCTGTTAAAGGTTACAAACACATTGTTAAGTGCGACCTTGTTAGAAGATTTTATACATAGAGGTTTTCACTTAGTATCAAGCATCTATTGCTACCATCCTTGAATTAGCCTCCTTCTTAGATTGTCAATAGGTATCGGGCAAGTCCAATGGTACTTTCATGAATCAACCTTTTTGGCACTCCTTGGGATGTACCTCAATATATAGAAGACTGTTAAGTCTTGCTCTATTAAGAGACTTGATATTTCTCTTGGGGATTTTCTTCTGTGCAAATAACTGATTGTATGTTTGTCATTGATGACAACATATAATATACATCAGTGTTCTATATGCAATTATCAGTATAGATGTTCTGGAGCTATGCATGTTCATTTCCATGGTGTATACATGTTCTAGATGCTATGTGCATTCACACCAAGTGAGATATGAAGTTTCAGTTGAGTTATGCTAATTAGTTATAACAGTTATAGAGATTGAAGACTATCTGTGAAGAGCCAACGTAATTACATTATTTCTTGAGTTTTTCCTATCTTTGAGATATGCGTGTTTGTATTCATGTTTAGTTATGAGTTAAAGATAATTATCTAAAGGTTCCAAACATGTTCTATCAGAATCATGAAGTTGGAGTTAATTTGGTAGAGTCAAATTTGTGAAGCGTCACGTCTATTTAGTCTAAGTTGCGTGTTTCTAATCAGGTTGCATGGTTGATGTGGCCGACTAAAGAAGTATTGAAGGGAATCCTAGAGCTGACAAAGATCACATCCTTTGGAGAAGATACTTATAGTAGTTCATTTGATGAATGCCAAGTGTGAATGAGAAGAATAAAGATAGAAAAAGTACAGAACAAAATGTCCGTTGTTTTGGGATAGTAGAGACATTTCATTCATCAAGAAAAGATCTATGTGAAGAAGAAGTGGAAGTATACAATACACTGGAACTGATCAAGACAATAGGTCTACTCAAATAGTTCATCTATCAGATATAGTGTATATTTGTTCTACTGAAGGTTGCAACCTTCATCATTTTAGTAGTGAGCTTTTGGATAGTGAGTCCTCACCCCTATCAGGGTTACTTGTAAAAGAATCCTAACAGGGTTTGACCTTTAACCACGTCTCTATACTTAGTACATTGTAAAGAACAAATCCTAACATGGTTGCAATATCTCTTAATAGGGATAATTATACTCAAGTAAAATTCTTTGTGGTTACTAATTCCCACCGGGGTTTTTACTTATTTGGTTTCCCCGTAACCAAAATTGTTGTGTTCTCTATTGTGTTATTCAAATGTGCATTTGCTTTATGTTAATTGATATCTAAGTAAAGAAAAGAATTAAAGTAGATGATAACTAATTCACCCCCCTCCCAGTTATCCTTTGGGACTACTCTAACAATTGGTATCAGAGCCAAGGTCCTTGGAGAGAAACCCTAACAGCTTAAGGTAGATCAGATGGCATGCTTCAGGAAAGAGAGTCCTAAGTTCGATGGAGAAAACTATCTTGAATGGAAGGAAAAAATGATAACACATCTTCAGTGCATTGGATTTGAGATCTATGAGATTGCCACTCAAGAAATTAAAGTTACTAGCTTGAAATACCTTGCGGAAGAAGACTCTACAATCAAACAAAAGGAAGTGTTCACTCAAAATGCAATCGCCAAAGAAGCCCTAATCAGTGCCCTATTTGACAGTGAATTTTTTGAGATCAAGAAGGAAGATAAAGAATACTCTATTTGGAAATACTTAGAAGATATGTTTGAAGGAGACATGCAAGCAAAGAATGCATCCAGAAAGACATGGAAGAAAAGGTACAACAACTTAGAGATTCCACCTGAAGAAAACATCAAAGCCTACAATCAAAGAATTAATGAAGCAGTTTCAGGTATCAAGAACAATGGTGGAGAAATTTTAGATGATGATATAATGGACAAACTAATGACCGCATTAACAGAAAACTATGAGAGTAAGATAAATTTCATAGATGAGACTATGCAATTTTAAAAAGACTTCAAGAGAGAGACTTTGATCAGCAAAATATCTACATTTGATATATCAAGATTGAAGACAGAAACCAAAAGTGAGACAACTTTCAAAGCCTAAGTCCACAGCAAGAAATCCATAAGTGGCTCTAGTAATAATGAAGAAGTGGATACAGAACTAGAAGAAATCATTGCTATTATTGCCAAGAAAGTGATGCAGGAGCATCCTGGGTGTAAGGACAATCTTGCATCACCCAAAAATATTTATGTTTTCTTTTCAATAAGGGCTACCTTGTGCAGAGCTGCTATTTATGGAAACTTGCTATTTTTAGTAAGTTG
>MU227563.1:414485-438657 GCA_018584345.1 Thuja plicata
GGGTGAATTAGTTTTTATCTACTAATTATATTTCAGCAAATTAAACATATATCAAATGTGCATCCAAAGAAACATAACACAAGAACACATAACACATGATATGATTACAGAGAACCTTGATCAGAGGAAAAATTTGGTGGGGATTACTACCCACAAAATATTGTACTAGGTATAATGAACCTGTTAAAGTTCCTTTTCCCTGTTAGAAGCAGTCTTTACAAATTGAGTACAATGACCTGGTTAAAGGTCTGACCTTGTTAGGAGTCTTTTACAATAACCCTATTAGGGGTTTATGGCTCACTTCCTAGGCTCACTATCCAAATAATATGAAGGCTACAACTCTCTGAATGTTGATATGCACTATATCAAAAATGAACTGTTGTAGTGACACTGTTGTCTGATCAGTTTGGTGTATGCGTGGATGCTCTTACTTCTTTAAAGATCTATATCATCTTTTGAATTCATTATACTATCCCTCTGTAATTTATTCTTACATAATAATCGACACTTGTAACATATCTTTGCATTACATATTTATATCTTCAAATCTGAATAGGCGTGACCCAAAACAAATCATTAGTCGACCCTAAAACAAAAATACATAACGCTTTCAAACAAGTCAGACCAAGTGTGTTTAATATAACATTAATTAAATTATTACAAGCTTATAACTAAAGGTACTTAGCCATTACATTATAAAAACATACATGCTAATCAAAACTGTAGTCGACTTCCATGCTCCGTTTCCTAGACTACAGGTCTACTAATTTGTTTGTAAATTTTCTGTACTGATGTTCCATACTCTGCACATTTGGATCTAGCATGTATATACACCATAGAGTATATATCTAAGCACACATGTTCTAGTGTGATCTCTAACACGTGCACTGATGTGTTGATCTCTTTATCTCTTTGTCTGTCCTATTTTCTATACTTAGTCATTTTATCTTCTAAGTTATCTTTGATAGAAACTTAGTATGACTTTTTTCCCATGATTGACAACAAAAAATAAGTCATGCTTCCTTAGGAAGTCAACTTTCCAACAAGATCTTCGTATGCATACCTTCTAGAAACTATTTGATCCATGCAATATTTGAGCAATTTGCTACAGCAACAACATACTCTGCTTCTGTAGTAGACTGAGAGATGCATCCTTGCTTCTTGCTAATCCATGTGACAATTATGTCACCCATAAATAATTCTCCTCTAGTTGTGTTCTTCCAGTCATCAAGATTTCCAGCCCAATCAACGTTGGTAAACACCTTAAGTTCAAATTTTCCTTCTCTTCTATACCATAAGCCAAATTCCTCACTATTCTTTAGATATCTTAGAATTCTTTTCATAGCACTCATATGTGATTCCCTAGGGTTAGCAAAAAATCTAGCAACAATTACTACTGCATGTGCAATATCTGGTCTAGTTTGTACAAAATACATGAGTTTTCCAATCATTGATCTGTATAAAGTCTGATTTATCTCTGTTGTCTTTTCCTCCTTTGTTAACATACATCCAGTAGCCATCAGTGTTCCAACTAGTTTGGAATCTTCCATCTTGAATATTTTTAAGACCTCTTTGATGTATTTGGACTGTGTAATGAAAATACCTTCACTTTGTTGAATGATTGTAGACCAAGAAAGAACTTGATCTGTCCAAACATAGACATCTCAAACTCTTTGCTCATCTCATTAGAAAATTATTTGCATAGCATATCATTTCCTTCAAATATGATGTCATCAACAAATATTTCAGCAATCAAAGTGTTAGAATCAGTATCTTCCATCAAATAATGATTATTGTTTTCACTAGTCCTTACAAATCCAATACTTATTAGACAGGAATGAAGTCATTCATACCAGGCTCTAGGATCTTGTTTCAATCCATACAAGGCTTTGTGAAGTCTACATACCATGTTTCTCTTGTCTGGATCTACAAACCCTTCTGGTTTCTCAATGTATACCTCTTCTTCAAGTATTCCATTTAGGAATGTTGGCTTGACATCCATTTCATATACTTTGAATCCTTTGAATGTAGCATAAGAAAGTAGTATTCTTACTCCTTCTATCCTAGCAACAGTTGCAAAGGTCTCTCCATATTCTATACCTTCTTCTTGTGCATACCCCTTGCATACTAGTTTTGCTTTTTTTCTTGTGACTTCTCCTTTCTTGTTCAACTTATTCCTGAATATCAATTTTGTACCAATGACATTATTGTCATCTATTCTTGGCACAAGTGACCATGTCTTTTTATTTTCAATCTGTTCAATCTCATCATTCATAGCACTTATACATTCCTCATTATCTAGTGTAGCATTGACATATTTTTGCTCAAACTCACAAATTAAACAATTTGAGGTTAAAGACTTACTTCTTGTTCTTGTTCCATCTTTCTTATCTCCTATGATCTGGATCTTTGGATGGTTCCTTCTTACATATCTTGCAAGTACAAGTACAACTCTTTGTGTATTAGCTTGATCATTATTTTGATCTTCATTCTATTCTTCATCACCTTGCACATTATTCTGATTATTATCTTGACCATCGGTAACAACAGTTTGACTGTCGGTTGCAACATTCTATTGTTCTAGAATTAAGCACTATTGCTTGGGTAGAGTGTTGGGTTCTCCATAGTATACAAACTTGTTTTAGTCCTCTGGTTCTTTTGTGCTTTCTAGCTCATTCTTTTCTGCAAATTCATCTATCTTTACATTTGCACTTTCAACAATTTTTTAGAAGCCTTGATGAAACATTTATAAGCTTTGCTCTTGGTGGAATACCCTAGAAAGATACCTTCATCACTCTTGGCATCAATATTTCCATTTCTATCATCCTTTAAGACATAACATTGACTACCAAATATTTTGAAGTAACTTACATTGGGTGTTTTACCATACCATAGCTCATAAGGTGTCTTCTTTATGTCCTTCTTAAATTGTACTCTCTTTAGTGTGTAGATAACAATATTGACAACTTCCCTCCAGAAGATTTGGGTGATGCCTTTCTCTATCATCAATGTTCTAGCACAATCAACTATTGATCTATTTCTTCTCTCAGCAATCCCATTTTTCTATGGTGTTCTTGGTGCAGAAACCTATCTTTTTATACCATGCTCATTACAAAAATTAGTAAATTCATATGATATAAATTCTCCTCCTCTATCTAACCTCAAGAATTTCAAATCCTTACCACTTTGTTTTTCTACCATAGCCTTATACCATTTAAACATCTTGAATGCTTCAGATTTATCTTTAAGAAACATGACTCTCATCATTCTAGAGTAATCATCAACAAAGAGAATAAAATATTTATCTCCATAATAACTCTTTGTCCTCATTGGTCCACATAAATCAGTATGGACTAATTCTAGAATATCATCAGATGTATAGGTTTTACTTTTGAAACTAGACTTAGTCATTTTACCTTTTTGACAATTCTTGCACATGATGATGTCGGGCTTTATCATCGTCAGTAAGCCTCTTACATTTCTCCTTATGCTTATTTTCATCATGTTGTCAAAATTCACATGACACAATATTTTGTGCCACAACCACATGTTTTCATTTCTAGTCATTAAGCAAGTGGTGTTAGTATCATTCAAATAGAATAAGTTATCTTTAGTCTGTTCACCGGTACCAATCAGTTTTCCTAATTTATTGAACATCTTTTCCTTCTTATTCTCAAATGCTACTCTGTGACCTGAATTATTCAGATGAGAAACACTCAATAGATTATAATCCAATCCTTTTACCAAATAAGCATTTTCACATTTAATCAGTTTATTCAGCATTATAGTTCCTTTACCTTCAACTGGACAAAGAGTATCATTACCCATTCATACTTTTCAACCATTATAATACTCAAAAGTGTTAAAATTTTCTTTATCACCGGTCATGTTGTGAGTGCAACCACTATCTATAATCTAGATGTCATTCTTGCTAACATTAGATATGAGTGCAGTTTCTACATACCTTTCATCTTCATCTGAATCATCCTTCACAGCCATAAATACCATCTCAATGTCTTCATCAGGTTCGGTGTCAGTATTTAGGTAGCTAGCTTTCTTGCCTTTGTCCTTGTAGTCTCAGGTATCTCTTCTTTCTAATTATCGGTAACCTCTGTAATCTTTGTTATAACCTCTGTCAGATTTCTTCTCAAAATATCTATCATTACTTCTGTCATCTTTTCTTTTGTTAGGACATCTTGCAGCAAAGTGTCCAATCTCTTTACAATTATACATACAAGTGGTAACTTGCCTTTGTATTTACCTTTGCCTCTATGTATTCTTCTAACCATAAGTGCTTCTATTTCATCTAGATCCTCTTTTTCACTTTCACTTTCACTATCTCTTCTAGATTTGTGTCTATGAATTGATTTTCTTATTGTCATAGAAGACTTAAATGTAGATTCTAAGTTTGGTATGACACTATTATCAAAGTTATTCATCTCAAATAAAATTAGTCTACCAATTAAACTATCAAGAGTAACTATATTTTTTTCTACTACTCTCATTTCTTGAATGGCAAAAACTCTAATAGCATATACAGGAAGTAAGGTTCTTAATATTTTACTTACCATTGTCTCCTCTTCAAGTGTACCTCCAACTCCTCATATAGCATTGACTACTTATTTTATTCTTGTGTTGTACTATGTGATTTTTTCTCCTTCTTTCATTCTGAGATCATCAAATTTTCCTCTAAGGATTTCTTTCTTGCCACTCAGAACATTTGTATCACCTCCATGTACAAGCTTCAGTTTATCCCACATCTTCTTTGCAGTTTTGCAATCCTTGACATCTTCAAATTCAGCATCAAAGAGTGAGGAATAAAGCTCTATAACCATGCTGTTGTTTTCACGATTCTCTCTCAATTGATCTACTATCAATACTCCTGTAGACAACACATATTTAGTATCTAGGAATTGAGTAACATCATTACCAATACCTGATAAGTGGAGTTTTATCCTGCTTTGCCATGAAGAAAAGTTGTCTTTTTTCAACTTTTGCACATCTCGTCTGTTCATCTTGTGATCTTCACTTAGGTCTTGAAACATTCCTTTCTAAGCACACAAGCTCTGATACCAATTGTTAGTAATAATTGAGAGGGGGGCGGGGGGGGGGGGGGAATCAGTGGCCTTAAATTTTATCCNGGGGGGGGGTGAATCAGTGGCCTTAAATTTTATCCTTCAAACATTTACCACCAATCAAATAAACCTCATATTATTAAGTCCCTACAAGATGCATGCCATGAAATACTTATAATGATTTAACTGTATGTCGGTTTTCCTTGTCTTTCCTTATTCTCCTTGATTACTGATAATCAGTATAACTATTTACCAAAACTAAGTAAATAAATAAAGTATACCATTCAACCCAGTGTTAACTATGTCAGATTCAAAATAATAAAGAAATGAATCATACACACATAACACATGAATTTTTAATGTGGTAACCCTATTAAGGGAAAAACCACAGGGACCGGTACCCCAAATTTTCACTCTTCTGAAGTGAGCCCTGTTAGGAGCCAACCCTGTTAAAGGTTACAAACACACTGTTAAGTGCAACCTTGTTAGAGGATTTTATACATAGAGGTTGTCAATTAGTATCAGGCATCTATTGCTACCATCCTTGACTAAGCCTCCTTCTTAGACTGTCAATAGGTATTGGGCAAGTCCAATGCTACTTTCATGAATCAACCTTTATGGCACTCCTTGGGATGTACCTCAATATATAGAAGACTATTAAGTCCTACTATGTTAAGAGACTTGATGCTTCAATGGTTAAACTAAAACAATATGACCTGTTCATGATGCAACTTTGAATTGCAGATTTTCAGATCTATTTAAATACATTACCTCTTTGATCAATGTATCAATTCATTTCTTTGTGCTCCACACTTTCTTCTTTGTGATTCTGTGCTTCACTGTTTGTCAGTTTCTGCAAAATTCTTTAGCTCTCCTTCAGCTTGATTGATCAGGACTATATGAAGTTATTCTTCATCAGTTTCTCTTCAATATCCTCTTTCTATTTTCTCCCCTTAATGCCATTCGTAAATAAATTAAGCATGTCTCTTATATAGACATGATATTCATTGTTTCTTGATTCTTGATTCTTGGCATGAAAAACAATCCAGCCAATTTGATTTAAAGCATAACTCCTAATTTATCTCATAGTTATCTTCTTGCCAACTATAAAAATCTTCTTTAAATCAATCACTTAACTCTGGTTGAATAAAAAAAATAAAACAACTAGTTAAGTCTATCTTTAGCTCTTGCCAGCTAGATATTTTGTCATTTTCTAAACTCTCTGTTCCGTCGGTCAACTCTATAGTTAGTCATCAGTGACAAATGACAGTTCCGTTGGCGTGACTCCAGTTAGCTTTAGGATCTCCATCTGTCGGGCATCATTGGATTTTTACTAATTGGGAAACTCTATTTTAATATCGTCAGGCATCCTATGGTTTTTCTTCATTAGGAAACACTGACTTCTGCTCATCAGGTATCACTGTGACTTTTCTTCTTTTCCTTTACCGATGGTGTGCACTCCGTCGGTGTTGTCTGTCACTTAGTGAATACTTGAATTTTATGTATTGCTGAAAGCATAACCTTTGTTCCATTGATTATCTAAAGTCTTTGGCATTATGTACATGACCATACAGATGATATCAAGTTGACATCAATGACAATACAAACCATTAACTAATTTAATGCCTTGCATTATCTTCAACTTAACATTATCAAACATTGAATCAGTTACATGTCATCAATTTTTTTATGAATTTGATCATATTTTGATGTACTAAATCATTAATCTAAAGTCCTATTGAAGTTGTGTGATTTCTAGATAGGTACACAATTTGCACAACATATTTTGGCACCCATGGTGGGGCCCAAGCCCCAAAAATTCACTAAATTTTGATAGAACTTATGCCTGCATATTGGAGAAAGAGAATAAAATTTCATATTTAATGGCAGAAAAATTTAGTATTCTATATGTAAAATCTTGTATCTTGTCTATTCTGTCATATTTGGGAAGTATCATATTCGGTATAAAGTTTGTCATATTTGGGAAATAAGATCATTTTCAATATAAATTCTGATATATTTGGTGAAGAGTGTCATATTTTTTCAAAACTTTTTCGTATTTGGGAAATAGTTTTGTTTTTGGTAATGGATCTTGTATTTAATTTAAAGTTTGTCATATTGGGAAAAAATAGTGTCATATTCAGAACAATGGACATGATTTCTAGTTTTCTAATTTGGATTTGAAGGATAACATTAACAAGTTGATGTTTTTGTACTGTCTCTATCATTTTGATTTGTAGGTTGCAAGTCAAATTTTTAAATAAATAAAGATCCTAATGTTTCTTGCAGGACAAATATCAAATATTACTATATCAAACTTATAATGCATGTTTTTGTAGGTTACCTTGGAATTATAAATAAACATTATGTATGATTTAGCTCATTTTCATAGCCACATATCTAATTAGTTGAGATTACTCATATTGAATTATCAAAGTGTTAGGGGAGTATGCACTCACCCTTTTAAGGTGATAAAAAACCTAGACTTACTTTTGATTTTTTGTTGTGAATAAATCCAATGGCTAGATGAATAAGTTTTTGGTGTATTTGAGAGATTGCTTACGATAGGAGAGTATGATCTATCTTTCATTTTTCATTTTTCCTAGAGAGCCTATTGTAGTGGGAAAAAATACTCACCTTGCTAGAATGAATCAAGTGGAAACAAGTCAAAGAGAGGCCACCCCAATCCACTATAAAATAATGCTAACATTAGTAAAAACTATGGAAGATGCATGTAGTTAATTGAACTCTTCTAGGGGAGGCCTTAATAGTCTGAATGGGTACCCATACTAGTTCCATAAGATAGAATCCTCCTTTTAAGATGTGGTTCTTCCATAGTGCATGTGGGTTGTGTCACCCTTATAATATTTTACACTCATCATTCATACATATCTGGTAGTGAGGTGAAGGGTTCTTTGATTTCATCACCTTGAACTCAGGTGAGCCCCAAAAGGAATCCCATACTCACACTCCTTGAAGGCTCAATTATCTGTAACAAGTTATCAACATCTCCACTCAAAATTACCTCTTAGATTATGAGGGGAATACACAATAGAGTTAGGTGTACTTAGCTTGGGCCTATGAGAATTGCATTCAAGCCATTTCAAGGTTAGAACTATTTTCTATGTGCTTGCAATGTGATTATACCCATGGAAATTTATGGAACTTACACTTGATGTTTATAACTTAGAGACAAAGATAAGTGTCTTCATTCTATTTTCTATGTGTGTATGGTCACTAATATTGGAAGGATTCATCCTAAAAAATCCCTTGAAACATAACATTGGTCACTCAAAACATTGCCAAAATACTTAAGAATTGTAGAAGGTCATATTGAGTTTGTAAAGTTTTGTATCCTATCTTTTCTCTATTATATCTGGGAAGAAGTGTCATTTTTATTCTCTATTTCATTGTATTTGGGAAGCAAGTTTGAATCTCGTCTTTGATTCTTTTAATTTGAGGCGAATGATTGTATCATGTCTTTTTTTGGTCATATTTGGTAGATAAACTATGTTGTATGTAGTTCTTCATATTTGGGACAAAGACTATATCCATACACTTCTTGACAACTATGTTTTCTATTCCAGATAATATTTTTTGATTACTTATAGGTTCTATAATTACAGTCCTCATAATTATTCTAGAAGACCCTGCTGTTATCACAATTCATCCCTTTTATCATTACTTCAACAACATTCTTATTGCATTGATTTGTCAAAATAATCCTTCTATCTTCCTTTTAGAGGGAAACATTAGGGACAATATACCCCTTGTCCAGGCCTCTGAAACCAACATCATTCATCATCATCATCCTTTTAAATGTAGAAAAATTCTTGCATGGATTCACCAACATTGGAACACTAGCAATTGATTGTCATTGCATCCGAGCTTGAGTCATTTGAGTTTCATGACTATTTAGACCAGAAGATATCATCATTTTCAACAACAAAAAGATACTACTAATAAAGGTCTCCCGAATAGTGGACACATTGAACCAATAATAAACATCAACACAAGGGACTGCATCCCCTTTGATGACATGTAACTGATTGAATGTTTGAGGATGTTAAGTTGATGATCATGCAAGGCATTAACTCAATAAATGTATTGTATTGTCATTGATGTCAACTTTATATAATCTGTATGGTCATCAAAATACTGCCAAATAATTCAAAGAATCGATGAATCAAAGGCTATGCTATCAGTAATGCATATAAGTCAAGTATTCACTAAGTAACTTTATACACTGACGGAGTGCACACCGATAGTCAGAGTAAAAGAGCAAAGTCATAGTGTTACCCAATGAGAAAACACACAACATTACCGATGAGCAAAGTCATAGTGTTTCTCGAGGAGAAAAACACAGAGTAACCCGATGGACATAATTACAGTGTTGCCTGACGGAAAAGACAAGGACAGAGATCCTGATGACAAATGAAGTCACACCGATGGAATAGTCAGTTATCACCAATGACTAACTAAAGTGTTGACTGACAGAATAGAGAGTTCAAAAATGACAAAATGCATAGCTATCAAAAAGCTAAAGATAGAATTAATTGATACTTATCATTTTTTTAATCATCCAGATAAAGCTAGAGATCAGTAATTGATTTAAAGTTGATTTGTCTAGTTGGCAAGAAGATCTCTCTGAGATAAAACTGGAGTTTTTCTTTAAATCTAATTGGCAAGAATTGTGGATCATGCCAAGAATCTAGAAAGCCAAGAAAAGGTCAAATAATGTCTATATAGAGACAAACCCAATTCATTATGAATTGTGTGGGGAAAAGAGAAGAGAAAAGATTCTAAAGAAAATCTGAAGGAGAAGAAAGTCTTCATTCAGACCTCATCAATCAAGCTGAGGAAAGAGGTAGATTTTGCAGACATCGACAAATAGTGAGACAACATCACCGATCAGAATAGTGTGGAGAAAAGGTATAGAATTGATTATATTCATCAGAGAGATAATGCACTTACAATAGATCTAAAAATCTACAATTAAGTTGTATGTATGAACAGATCATTAATGTTTCAATTTAACCATTGAAGCATCAAGTCTCTTAACCGAGTAGGACTTAAAATTCTTCTACAATTGAGATACAGCCCAAGGAGTATCAAAAATTTTGATCATAGAAAGTAGCATTGGATATCATTGATACCTATTGACAAGCCAAGTGAGTGTTTAATCAAGGATGGTACCATTAGATGCCATATACTAGGTTACAAACTATCTTTTAAATCCTCTAAAAAGGTCGCACCTAACAGTGTGTTTGTAACCTTCAACAAGGTTTGTTCCTAACAGAGCTCACTTTAGAAGAGTGAAAATTTGGGGTACCGTTCACAGTGGTTTTTACCTTAACAGGTTTTCCATGTTTTATGTGTTTATGTTTCATTACGTTACTGTTTTACATTTCACATATGCAATTCTGGATTGATTGATATACTCTACTTATTTACTGTCTTTTGGAAAATAGTTGACTGCTTATCGATAAACATACAAAAGAAGGTTTTACTAAGAAATCCAATAAGTAGAAATTTATATAAGTATTTCAAGGCATTTATCTTATAGGAAAAAAGATAACTAGAGGCATAAATTGTGGTTATAAATTTTAAGGGTTGATTTAAGGATTAATTTTGAGGCCACTAATTCACCCCGCCTCTCAATTATTACAAATAATTGGTATCATAGCTTGGTGATTAGAAGGAAGGTTTAAAGACCTAAGCTTAAGATCAAAAGATGAACAGATGAGATGTGCCAAACTTGAGCAAAGACAATTTTGCTTCATGGCAGAGCAGAATAAGACTCCACTTATTAGGTATTGGAAATGATGTTACTCAATACCTAGATACTGAATATGTGTTGCCCACAGGAGCACCCATAATTGAACAAATGATAGAGAAGCATGAACACAATTGCATGATGATAGAGCTTGCTTCCTCACTCTTCGATGCTGAATTTGAAGATGTCAAAACTTGCAAGAATGCAAAGTAGATGTAGGACAAATTGATGCTTGTACATGGTGGTGACAAAAATGTTTTGAGAGCCAAGGTAGAAATCCTTAGATGAAAGTTTGATGATCTCAAAATGAAAGAAGGTGGAAACATCACACAGTACAACACAAGAATCAAAGAGGTAGTCAATGCTATCCGAGGATTTGGAGGTGTACTAGAACTAGATACAGTAGTAAGTAAAATTCTAAGAACTTTACTGGCTACTTATGCTATTAGAGTATCTGCCATTCAAGAAATGAGAGCAGTAGAAAATAGCAATGTTACTCTAGATAGTTTGATTGGAAGACTGATTTCATTTGAGATGAATAAATTTAATAATAATGTCTTACCAAACATAGAGTTTGCATTCAAATCTTCTTTAAGAATAAGTAAATCAAGTCATAAACACACTATGAGAAAAGATAGTGATAGTGAAAGTGAAGAAGAAGATCTTGATGAAATTGAAGGACTTATGGCAAGAAGAATGCAGAGAGGCAAAGGTAAATACAAAGGTAAATTACCCCTTTTTTTTTTGAATTGTAAAGAGATTGGACACTTTGCTACAAAATGTCATAATAGAAGAAAATATGACAGAAGTAATGATAGGTCATTTGAAAAGAATTCTGATAGAGGTGATTATAGAATCTACTGACAATCAGAAAGAAGAGATACCCGAGACTACAAGGACAAAGGAAAGAAGGCTAGTTACCTAGAAAAATGCAAAGATGATGATACTGACATAGAATATGAGGAAGACATTGAGATGGTGTTTGTGGCAGTAAAAGATGATTCAAATGATGATGAAGAAAGGTATGTAGAAACTGCACTCATATCTAAAGTTAGTAAAAATGATGTCTGGATCATAGATAGTGGCTACACTCACCATATGACTGGTGACAAACAAAAGTTTGAGACTTTTGAATACTATAAAGGTGGTTCAGTAAGAATGGGTAATGACACACCTTGTCCAGTTGAAGGAAGAGGAACCATAATGGTGAATAACCAGATAAAATGTAAAAATTATTATTGGGTATATGGATTGAATTATAATCTATTGATTGTTTCTCAGTTGAATAATTTAGGTCATAGAGTAGAATTTGAAAATAAGAAGACAAATATCTTTAATAAATCAGGAAATCTGATTGGTACCGGTGAGCAGACAAAATGTAACTTATTCTATCTAAATGATACTGACACCACTTTCTTAATGGCTAGAAATGAAGAAATATGGTTGTGGTACAAAATATTGTGTCATGTGAACTTTGAAAACATGATAAAGATAAGAAAAAAGAGAAATGTAAGAGGCTTACCGACGATGACCAAGACCGACAACATCATGTGTAAGAATTGTCAAAAAGGTAAGATGACAAAGTCTATTTTCAAAATAAAAACCCACACATCTAATGCCATTATAGAATTAGTCCATACTGATCTATGTGAACCCATTAGGACAAAGAGTTATTATGATGATAAATATTTTATTCTCTTTTTTGATGATTACTCTAGAATGATGACAGCCATGTTCCTAAAAGATAAATCAGAATAATTTAAGATATTTAAATGGTATAAGGCAATGGTTGAGAAACAAACTGCTAAAGAATTGAAATACATAAGATTGGATAGAGGGGAATTTAATTTAGATGAATTCACTACCTTTTGTAATGAGCATGGAATCAAAAGACAGGTCTCTGCACTGAGAACACCACAACAAAATGGAATTGTTGAAAGAAGGAATAGATCAATAGTTGATTGTGCAAGGACACTAATGATAGAGAAAGACATCACTCAAATCTCCTGGAGAGAAGCTGTCAGTATTGCTGTTTACACATTAAACATAGTACAATTGAAGAAAGACACCAAAAAGACACCTTATGAGCTTTGGTATGGATACACACCCAATGTGAGTTATTTAAAAAATTTTGGTAGTCAATGTTATATCTTAAACGATGATAGAAATGGAAAAATTAACTCCAAGAGTGATGAAAGAATCTTTCTAGGGTATTCTATCAAGAGTAAGGCTTATAAATGTCTAAATAAGGCCTCTAAAAAAAATTTTGAAAGTGTAAATGTAAAGATAGATATAGAGCTCCCAACCAACACTGACACTCTACCCAACCAACAATGTAGAGCTCCCAAGAAACAGATCATTGTGTTAGGGTTTTTTCTTCCAGGGCATCTAAAGATGCTTAAATAATTAAATAACTCTATGACTCCCAATGACTTTGATACTCTGACTCAAGCAAGAGAAAACACTAATTTATGAGGTATTTTGATAATACTGGGGATACCTATTATTGCTTCCTTCTTTTTGAGATCCACTGACTTAGGGAAGTCTTACCTATGACTGATTACTGACTTGACAGCATCTTTAGAGTGGATTTTACTTATGTGTTGAATGCTCTATTTTTATCTGGACATGTATATAAAAATGCAAATAACTATGACTATTCTGAGAAAAACCTTGACAATCCAAATCAATATTTTAATGACAACAGACAACAGAATAATAGGGAATTTCATCTTTCTTTCCTTTTGCAATTCTTGTGAATCTAGGAGAAATAACCTATTTGATTTAATCTTTAATAAATCAACAAACTTCAACTGTAATCACTATGAGTATAATTTATTTTATAAAAATATTCTAAAAGTAATTGGTTTGAATAGTATTGAATATTTGGATGATGATAAATTACTAAACAAGTTCCTAGACCAGTGCCTATCCTTGGGCTTGTAGAATTAATAAATGAAGATCCAGAGAAATATAAAAATAGAATACTGTAAGATGCCTTACAACCTACATGCAACTAAGATAAAATGCCTTACAAACTATCCTGTCACCCCTACAATATTGTATCAAATCCTTAAATATTGTTATGCTCCCTGAAACTACTCACAAAACTTAGTTCTTTCCTTGAAAGAAACTTGCAAGCAATTAGATAGCTACCTTGTAACCAACATGCTTAAAAATGCGTTACAAATTTAAACATAAAAGAGCATACACAAAAATTAAAGAGACAACAATAAGATAGAGTAAATTTGCACTATATTTTCTTCATATGTTTCTTCTTCAATACATAAAAAGCTCAAAAAGCTCAAAGACAGACTGAAATTTAAAAAAGTCTGGTTTTCAATATATTTCATCTCTCTCTAAAAATTACAATTTTTGATCTATTTATAGGTCCTTAACCATCTTTGAATCCTTAACATTAGGATGCAACAACCTTCAGATGGTTTAACGAACCTAACCCTAAAAGTACAGAAAAGGACAAGAAATGAAAATGTAGAAGAGGTGGGAAGACAAAAATAGGGGATGAGATCTGATCCTTTTAGTCTTCTTCTGGAATCTGGCACCTTTGTCTGAAAATTTTTAGGATAGCATTTGATATTCATCCTGAGACCAAGTGACCACCATTTTAGGCTAACATACACTTGTCTTATATAATAGCTAACCTCCATGTGCTCAATGGTCAGGCGCCAAGTGTTCCTCTTTATTATTCATCCAGGATCTCCTCCTCTACTACCACAGACTTCTTTTTCTTTGGCTTGGTCATCAAGTCCCATGCTATCACTTCATCCTCTACTGTCCATTTAAAACTTTTTATGCTCTACAGTTGCCCTTTCTGACTCTCCCATCTAACATCGGTGATGCTTTAAACATCCATTAAAAACTTATTTATGTCAGTTTCTACCTTAAAGGCCTCATCCAAAATCTTATTAAAACCATCCAAATCTAGATTAGATCCGGAAATAAAGGCCTCATTGCTTGGCATTCTACTATCAAATTCACTCCTCCAAGCTTCCAAGGCCTTGACCTGATCATCTTCTCCTTTCAAAGGAGGAACAAACCTATTAAAATCTGATGAAAATAGGCTTAATTTAGCCTCTATCTAATTTAGCTTTCCTTTAAAGAATGATAAAGCTATATTTACTTTTTTTATTTCATCCTCTACCTCTGTAACAATTTTAGGTAAATCTGATCTATGTTGCTGTAAAGAGGCAAGTTTTTCAAATAACTGTACCCTAGGAGACGAAGTAAAAAACTAAGGGTTCAAAATAACAATATACCCTAATACTTCAGCATGTAATGTGGGTAATTTATTGTAAGCATTAAGGATGATATCTATTTTGTCTTTGAGTATATCTATCCTATGCTGAAGAATGCATCTAAATGCATTTAGGGCTACCTCATTATTATTTTTTCCCACATCCTCTGTTTCTACCACTTCCTTTGCTTCAACTTTCTCCTTTATCTGCAAAGGCTGTATTGAAGGCACATAAACTACTTCAGGTTTCTCCTATAATTTCTTTGTCATCTCAACAATTACCTTATCTGGTTGATGTATCTTTATATGACACAACTCCATATCCTTTGCTAAGGCACTGGTTTCCTCAATCAAAATTCCACACTTCTCAAACAATTGTTTTGTCTTATCCTCATTCAAGTGTGCCCAATGTGTCATGATCTGGGAAATCTCAAGATCTCCAATATTTTGCATAGTCCAGACCATTTGATTCCCCACCATGCTCTCCTAAATATTTACTAGTTGAGTGTTTTGGTCCCTTGGACACAAGTTCCACATGGCAAAGGCTTGTGACTTTGGACTATATCCAAATCCTTTAATCATGTCACCCATCTGGATCTCACTTGCCAACTTAAGATCAGGTTATTTTCTAATTTGGTCAATAATGAATGCTGAGGCTAAATCCTAGCCCTCAAAAAGAAAAATCCCACTGTTTAAAACCATTTTTCTTGCCTCATCAGGAGAGGCATCCTCACTATCAGGGTCATTGGCTTGTAGAGCTAGCAATGCCTCATTTGTAACTATCTCTTCACCATCTATCTTTAGCTGTTCCTTGATTTGTTCCTTCTTGTGACATCTCAAGAAATCTTTAAACTCGTTAGTTTTAATCAAACTATCATCACTCAAAAATTGTTGCTGGTGAAGTAACCTTTCATCAATACATGCCTTAAGAGGAAATTATATGCTCTCTTCTTCATCAAGTTTTTGTCTCTTTCCTTTTCTGATTACTTTCCTCAAATTGTGGTCATATAACCTATTGCCAGGAATAAGAGCACTCATCCTATCTCCCCTTTTCTCTTTTCTTACAGAGGAAGTCTAACCAGGGTCAACCTTTTTCCTTTTAGTTGCACACTCCTCTATATCATCTGGCTGGGATACCTTAGTCAGGTCTATAATATGCCCTTTCTCTTCCTGTACCTGTGCTACCTCTGCAACATTCTATTGAGGTTAGTCAAATTGAGGTGGATGGGAATATTCTCCGTCACTATCACTCTCATATTCAGACTCTGAATACTCAAACTCTTTTCCTCCCTTCTTTGTATCTAAAACTCTGTCTAACTACTCATAGAGTGTATAAAAATTATCAACCATAGCCTTAATCTTATCAAAATATGGTAGGTCAGGGTAAAAACCTCCAAATGATAGTCCATTTCTTCTTATTTGCTTCTCTAATTTTAGTAACTCCTGAACTCTCTCTCTTCTAGTTCTTACCTCATCCTCATTAAGGATATTCCTTGTAACATCCTCCTCCACACAAAAACCATGAACACTTGTATTTGGTATGGTAGGCGTCAAGAGTTTCTTAGCTCTTGCAATGAATCCTTCTGGGTCAATGTATCTATATATTGCTGCTCTCATCTTGCAGCTTTCCAGCCATGTATTCACTAAATGAATGGCACCCTTACCAATAGTAAATTGAAAGAATTTAAATTTCCTTGGGGTTAATGTCCCCTTCTGGTGTGGTGCAAAATGCTCATTGTCTGTCAACAATAGCTACAAAATGAACTACATAGCTGCAACTTGGATGGCACATGATATGGGAGAACATGAGGAGGATGTGTGCATCCATATACCCTTATCATAGTAAAATTTATTCTAAAAATAAATCTCCCCAGTTATGGTCACCCTCCCACTTATCCACATACTCACAAGGTCTCAACAACTGCAACACCTTTACTAGGAGTCTAGTCTTACTAATACCCATGCTCTACATCAAGGGATATACAATCTAGTTCTCAAATCCACAAAAGTCATAGTCCTTGGATGTATAATTCCATATCCTAAGCCAAAATTGAATAGGATTGGGTCGGTCCTAAAAAATCCTCCGAGGGTTCAAATTGTTCACATTCATGATCCCATGATTGAAATGCAACAACAAATGCATCAGGATAGAATAATGAAAAAACCTAGGTTCCTTTTCCTTGGGATCTTTCATATTCTTCTACACAGCTACAAACCCCTCATGCATTTTATCAATAATGTACTGTATATAATCATAACTAGTGCTAGAATGCACATCTTGCAAATCTAGTACCATCATTCAAATTCCAGAGTTTATTTTCTCTGTTCTTCCATCTATACCCAACACTCTACACAAAGCATAAGCAATGTACTTAATATAGAAATGTAAATATTTAAAATAGTAGGGTGCAGTTCTAGGTATAGGGGTAATATGATTCCTAACCTCCTTAAGAATATGCTTCTGCAATTGGTTTCTAGTAACCCCAGGTTGTAACCTATACCTTTCTTCTTGTTTGGTAATATTTATTTTGGTGGACATGGTACTATATAGGCCAAAGGCTTGCATGACTGAATTCCTATTCAAAATAAATAAGGCAGTACCGTTATTCTTCTTAATGGTCTTAGACAAAGCATCATAATGGTTGGCAAGGCCTATAAACAAGTCTACATCTACATAAACATTAGGGACAATTAACCTAGCAAGACCACTAGTCCAAGGGTTTGATACTGGGATGGCCTTATCAAATTTATTATAAAAATAGTTAAATAGAGAAAAAACTGTGGAACCTGGGGTGCGGGCATCTCTAATTTCATAGTAGACATCTGCCAATAAGTTGGCATTTGCCCTCTTGTTCTACGTAGACCCAGGCAATAACTTCAGGAATTCATCAGAGAAATTCCTCTTTCCCTTGGCATCATCATCTACTTCATCACTCTTCTCACTGGTAGAAGCTATACTGACTGCCTTACTCATCTTGTTCTGTTTCCACTTCTCCTTAATCGATACTGAGACAAATCTCCTCTCAGGACTCACTACTCTTCTTTTTGCATTGCTAGCAATTCAAGAACCCTGAAAATTAGAAGAATTGCCTTGAAATTGAATAATTTTTGCCTTTTGAACACAGAAGACCTAGCAATTCTTTACTCTGCAATTCTAGATGTATGATAAATTAAAATGAACCTATGATCATCTCTTTAGTGTAACTTTTCCAAGTACTTAGCTCATCATTGAAGAGGCAATCAATTTTGCTTTCAAGTTAACATGCTATGGAATTAATTAAAATCCTAACAGTAGCTCATGAATGTGACAGGAAACCAAATTCATATGAGTGCATTTCCAGAAAAAACCTTATAAAATTTGAACAGAATGACATGTCTTCATATGATTGGTTCTTCACCAGATATCTCAGCTACCTTTTTCATACAGTAATTAATCTCCTAGATTTTCATTAGATGTTGAATTTCTATGTTTTCATGTCAGTAATTGCCACCTTTTATCATTTTTCATATTTAGTGACCACGCGACTGCGCAGTATCTCTTTGTCACTGATCACATTTCTTAACCCTCAATTCTTCTGGAGATCTAGCGGCTGCATGATTTCCTTTACTTTACTTAACCATGGTTAACTTCTAGCGATCACGTGACTAAATGAATCCAAGTCACCAGATCAAATGCTTAATGCAAAGTTTATTTAGAGAGCCCATGACAGAAGGTTACCTTTTATCTTTTAACTATTATCACTAAGTCTTTGAATATTTATTTCTCTTTACGAGACTCCGTGACTAACCTTTGTCGCCCAATCACTGATTAAAACTACTACTTGATATTTCTTTTAGAGACTACATGACATAGCTTTATCCTTTAATTTTAATTCAAAGACTATGTGAATAAAGCTAATCTCATTATTGCAAGCACTTTTTACTCTTATGCAAATTTGATAGAGACATAGTGACTACCGTTGATATTTTCACATTCTGCATCTGACGGCTCTACCAAGTTGCTGAGTATATTTTTAAAAACCTTCAATCATTTGGAGACTACGCGACAACCTTTTTTCTATTCACTGTGGACACGTGTCTCATCTTAACTATTTGTCTCCAAATTGTTGAAGAAACGCTGACTTAGGATTTTTAACCAGTGACTACCTAACTACCATATACATCAGTCACCTTGCGATTTGTCATGAAGTCTCGGCATCTTTTAATTAACTGTGTAATCACCTAAAAATGGTCACCTAAACCCTAGACCCCCAATCTTAGCAATTAATCAAGAAACCCTAATCTTGATTAAACCTAAGTCCTAAATCAAACAGGCAATTCATCACATTCAATTTGATCTGACCTAAACCCTAGGTCATAATCGATCACCTTACTTGATTAATTAATTAATTCCTAAAATCACATTACATTGGAAAATAAATATTATGTTAATTATTTAATTGATATTATGACATATTAATTAAAAAAAATTACAAAATTGTCAATTAAATCAAAAAGGAATTAAATTAATTATAAACACATAAATGTGCATTCAAAATCAATTAATTTATTAAAAATGCACGTGACATCAACAAATTTAGTTAACTGATTTACCAAAATGGAAACAATCCAGTTCCACTCAGTTAATTGATTCTCCACTGATTATCATTTTGGAAACATTTTAGTTAACTGTTAACAGATTTTGGAAGTTTCCAAAATAACTGATCAGTCAGTTTAGTCAACTGACTCTCTCGACCAATCAAATTACTTGCACATGGATTGTGCTTCTTCAATCGAATCTGAACCACTCTTTTTGTTTGATCTTGACCGTCGATTCGAGAGAGATTTCTATAAAAGAGAAACTATTTTCCCTCACAAAGGATCCCAATCTTTTATCTAAAGTTATTATACTGCATTTGCGTCTTAGCTTTCTTGCATTCTTAGCATAGCTTTAATTGTTTACTTTTATGTCAATCATGCAAATATAATCTTAGAACATATTTCAATTTTTGTTTTAAAATCAATCTTACACACTTTAATTGGTGCTCTAAAACTAGATCTTAATTAGCTTTTGATTAACTGCATCTACATAACTATCTTAGATCATTTAGCATAGTTTTTAAATCCTTCATTTAGGTCTTCATTGTAGTCACTGAGCTTGCAATGACCTGAGAGCAAGCTCATACTCCTACCTTCTAGAAGGCAATAGGTCAACTCTTTCAGACATGCAAGATGAATGAATCCATATTCATTTCTGTATTGAGCTGAAGTATAATGACCATGTTGAAGTGTACTGCTAAATCAAAGGCCCACATTTAGCTAGCACAAACTGACTTTTTAATTGGAGACTACGCGACATAAGCATTTAACTTGTCACTTAACTGTGTTCTGATCTAGAGACCCCGCGACTGAAGTAATCGCTAAGTCTCATGAAAATTCACTAACTGCATGATACTTTGTGTGACACCGTGACTTAAATGCTTGTTTCCATGTTGCTTGATGATGTGTTTCTGCATTGGGAGACTTCATGACTGAAGGGTTTCACTAAGTCTCATAACTTATAAGGAATATTCTCTTTCTTTCTGAGACATAACGACAATAGCTAATCGCCAAGTCTCATGAAAATTTGGAATTTTCTTTTAGGATTAAGTGACTCAGGGACTATTAAAAAGCACATGACTTTTATAACTTAAGTTTCTCAAAAAGGTAATGAAAAATTAGAAACTCGATTATCATTTTAGGGTTTTTTTGCATTTTGACTCAGAAGACAGCTTAGGGTTTTGGGTTTTTGCATTATTCATGTGGATTATGGCCTAAAAACATAGAATTTTCATAGGGATACCTCCAAATGGAACATACATTCTGATTTGGGATAGAACTTGGCATGAAGACAACAAAATTTAGGGCAAACCAACAAGACCAGGAATACAACCAACAGTGGCTCTACTTGAGGATTGACTAAACATAGTTTATGACAAAGAACCATAGAATATCTAGTTGCAGGCCTTACAAAAAACAAAGAGGACACCAACTAACCTAAAACAGAAGGGAAACTATTTACAATATTTACATAAATGCAGGAAAGTATTCACAGTATGATACATACTTACTTGTGCCTATTTTTTGATTCTCAATTGAAAAAGGGCTTTAGAAATTGCCCATTCACAGGAAACTCAAAATCTTCTCCCTCCATGTTCTTCAATAAGTAAGGTTCTTTTCCAAAATTCTCTGAGACAATAAATGGCCCTAGCCACAAAGACTCAAATTTCTTGTGTTTTCCTTTATCTTCTGCTCTTGCATTCCATTGGAGAACTAGGTCAGCAGACTGGAATTTTCTCTCAGTAGCCCTTTTATTAAAAAGATACTTCATCTTCTATAGAAATTTTATGTTTTCTTTTTGGCTATTTCTTCTTACTTCATCCAATTCTATCAACTAAGTCATTCTATTCTGCATATTATCAAAAATATCTAAATGTTCTTCTTGTATAAATTGATATATTGGCAATAAATTGTTAATGGGAAATCTTGCCTATAGACCATACACCAGCTCAAATGGAGACTTACCAATTTATTTTTAACTATTATTCTGTCAGCCCAAAGTGCTATCTTTAACTTAGTATGTCATGCTCTTTTATTCTTTTCTAGAGTCCTTTTTAGTATTTTCAATATACTCTTATTACTAGACTCATCTTGTCCATTATCCTATGGATGATATGGGGATGAATATGATATTTTAATCCCATATTTTTCATAGAAATTTATCATTTCCTCTAATCTAAAACTCATGGCATTATCCATTACTAACTTAGCAGGTACACCAAATCTGGTTATAATATTATCCATGAGAAATTCAGTAACTACCCTGCTTGTTGCTTTCTTTGTAGGGACAGCTTCAATCCACTTGGTAAAATAATTTGTGGAAACTAATATCCAACTGTGTCCTCCACTAGATTTCTCTAGAAATTCACCAATAAAATCAATTCCCCACATAGTAAAAGGAGCTTCAGTACTTACTGGGTTTAGCAACAGAGCACCTAAAAATTTCAGCTTATTGGAGAACCTTTGACAAGGCTCACATTTCATGACATGTTCATAAGCATCCTTGAATAAAGTGGGCCAATAATACCCAGCCCTTAAAATCTTGTGGGTAGTAGTCTTAGTAGAAAAATGACCCCCACATTCTCCTTCATGCATTTCACTCAAAACTTTCTCAGCTTGGTACTTATCAAGGCATAACAACAATACAAAATTTTTATCCTTCCAATACAAGTCACCTTGGATCAAAGTGTATCTTTGAGTTTGTAATCTCAAACTTCTTTTTTGATTTTTTGACATATGATCAGGACCTTTGGCATTTTTGAGAAAAAATACAATATTTTTATAGAATGGTTGAATCTCTATGCTTGTAGTAGTTTGATCATGCATATCTATCTAATTTATTTTTACTAGATCCAATTTTTCTTCTATCATGAGCTTTGCTAAACCTTGTCCTCTTATCAATTTTGTAATACGGATCTCAAGGTTAAATTCTTGAATTCTGGTGATCCATTTACACCTCTTACCAGTTACCTCTGACTGTGTAAGGATATATTTTACTGTTGAATGAGGAACATAAGCCTGTATCTTAGCACAAACGAAGTATGGCCTAAAGGACTTCACAACTTTTACCAAAGCATAAGCCTTCTTTTCCATTATTTCATAATTAAGCTCTGTAGCTTGTAAGGATTTACTGTAAAAAGCTATTGGATGTTCAAATCCTTGTTCATATTTTTTTAGCAAAATAGCAGCAATTATATGAAAAGATGCAAATGAAAACAAACAGAAAGGCTTAGTATAATTTGGAGACTTCAAAACTAGAGCTTCTTGTACTACTTTTTTTATTTTCTCAAATGCTTGTTGGGCTTCCTCATTCCAAATAAATTTAGCATCTTTCTTTAACAATTTTACAATGGGTCTAACAATCTCTGCAAAATTTTCTATGAACCTTCTGACAAAATTGATCTTTCCTAAGAAAGATTGTACCCCTTTTAAGTTCCTTGGAGCAATCACCCTTTGAATTGCCTCCACTCTCTCAAGGTCTATTCTTACCCCTTCCCTAGACACTATATGTCCAAGCAACTTTCCCTCTTTTACTGCAAAATGACATTTCTTGGGATTCAGTGAGACACCATATTCCAATGCCTTATTGAAAATCTTTCCCAAGTGATCACAGTGATCCACAACTTTCTTAGAATATGTAGTCAAATCATCCTGATAAATGACCATGAATAAATTAATCAATTCTTTAAAAGAAACATCCATGGCCCTTTGAAAAGTTTCACCTACATTTATTAGTCCAAATGGCATTCTGATATAAACATAGGTTCCCCATGGAGTGGTAAATGTAGTTTTATATTGTTCTTCTTCTTTGACTAAGACCTAGTTGTAACCTGAGAAACCATCCTTCGTAGACAACAACTCACAAACAATCACCTTATGCAATTTTTCTTCCATATTAGGTAAGGAATAATTATCTTTTAATGAAGCAATATTTAATTTTCTGAAATCCACACATAGTCTAATATCACCATTTTTCTTTCTAACTTGTACTAAATTTGACACGCAAGTTGAATGTCTGATTGGCTGGATTATCCCAGCATCCTTTAGTTTCATCAATTCTTGCTGCATTTTAGGAGCCAACAAGGGGTTAATAGGCCTTTGTTTTTTCCTGAATGGTTTCACATCTGACTTCAATGAGATTTTATGTTGAAAAAGGTCCTCTCTATATGCTTTCAAGTCCTCATATGACCAAGAAAAAACATGTTTATATTTTCTCAACAATTTGATCAAATTTATTCTTATATGAGAGTCCAAACCCTTTCTAATATAAACTATTTGAGGACTACTTTCAGATCCTAAATTTATTTCTTCTAAATCCTCAACTTTGGTATTTCTTAACTTTGATGAATCATTTTGTTGACTACTAAACAATGCTTCAAGCTCAACCAAACCCCTAGGAATCTGATTAGAAATTAACTGGACAACCTCATTTCCCAAAATGTAGTCTTTTCCATCATTATTTTCTAGTAAAGTACTACAATCTATACT
>MU227563.1:438786-473035 GCA_018584345.1 Thuja plicata
TTGACTTCTAGTATTGACACCCCATGTAAGGTCAAATCATCATTTTTCAAAGCAACATTTGCTAAAAAATCAGCCATTATATTCTTTGACCTTTCTAACCAACTTATATCAAAGGCATCAAACATTTGAATTTGATCCCAAACATCATACTTGTACATTTTCAATCTATCATTCTTTACTGCATATTTGGATCTGACTTGAGATACTACCAACTCAGAATCACCATAAACCTTTAAACGCTTTATACCATGTTTGATAGCAATTTCAAGTCCTAAAAACAAAGCGTCATATTTTGTAGTATTATTTGTACATTGGAAGGCTAATAGAAATGAATACTTAAAAGTTGTACATGATGGAGATATCAATAAGAAACCTGCCCCTGATCCTTCTTTTCAGCAAGCCCCATCAAAGTACATTTTCCACAATCCATCTCCTTGTATAATTAACTCTCTGTTCAGAGGGTCAACCTCTTCGTGTTGACCATAAAGTTCATTTTTTTGCATCCTAAAATTCTCCATATCCATATCAATGCAAAAATTTATATTAGTGTCTTCAAATATTTCTATCATGTGAGGAGTTCTAATCTCCCTTAAGACCTTAACATTTTCTCCAGCAATGTTAAAAGTAGCATATGATAAATCACTTTGTATACTAACTCCCATTGAAGCACTCCACTTTCTTGACAACAACATGCCATAATGTGGTGGTATGTCAACCACAAGAACATTCATAGTCATTACTACATCAGGGCAGACTGCTAATTTGTAAGGCATAGCCTCAATGGTACCAATCACAGGGACCTCTCTAGAGTCCATGGCTTGACATCTCCCATGAGGAGTATCAACTTTTAATCCCATTGATCTCATGATTTCCACTGGCATAACAGTATTAGATGCTCCTGAATCAATCATACAATTTTTTAGCATCTTTCCATTAATTATTAATGAGAGAAAAAATGGGTTAACAACCTTTGGGGAAGAAGTTGTATTCAAGAAAATTTGAGGAATCTAAGATGTTAACACCTCAACTTCCTTCCCTTTGTTAATTGGTTTCTTGCCTACATTTTCTAGACTTTGGACCTTTATTATGGGCACACTGTTTAACAATGACATTACCTTTTCCTTGTGTTCTTTAATTCTCATCATCTCTAGAAATGGTACCTTAACTGTTATTTGGGAAAAACATTGACCCATATCTACTGGAGTATATTTCACATCTGAAGATTTTGATTTATCAATAGTGATATCACTTTCCTCAATATGTTAATTCAGAGTTGGTTCTTTTAACTTTTTATTCTCTATCTTTTGAACAGGAGTACTTGTTTCTTGCCTTTTCAATTCTCCTTCTTGTACAACATTTGGTTCAAGGGCTTTTGTAATTATTTTGACCTTATGTTTATTTACATTTTCACCAAGTCCTTCCTTTTTTTGCACATGCTTAGTGTCTATCTTATTTTATTTTATAAAGACATCAGATGGTTGATTGCCAGTACCACCTACTACCTTATTTCTCAAATGGTAGTTTCTTCTAGCCTTGTTCACTAAATCTGCAGTAATCCTAGCTTTCTCTTCATCTGAAGCTTTTCTAATAAGTGGAACATCCTGATTGTCTTGAGCATAACAACTTATATGATCATTAGTTTCCTCAGTTTCACTATCAGACAAAATCTGTTGATGATGATTTTCCACCCTTATTTGTGAAATACAAGAATCATGATTTTCATTTTCACTGTCTGAATCTATATCATGGCATGAGTAAGTATTTGTCATATTATGATCACACTGTTCACCCTCATCATTCCCACACTCTTCACTTATTCTCAAGTCTAATGAGACAATACAAAAATCAGGGTTATGAGGGGCCTCACAAGCCTCACACCAAGGATCATCATTGCAAAAATGGACAACATTTTTATGTAGAGGGTCTAGAGTTCTGTTATCTGTATTTTCTTTTCTAGGTAAAATAACAAGCTTTCCATCCTTGAACTGAGTTCCATAAGGATGGCTCTGCATTATATTTTGAGGATTTTATGTATTATTATAAGAAGGCCTATTGTTTTGAGGAGCCCTATATTCCTTATTCTTTGGTTCTTTTAAATTTATCCTACTAAACCTTGAGTCATCCCTCCTATTCAACTTACCAGATACTCTTCTTTTCATTTCAATATTCACTGCTATCTTATAAGCATCCATAAGAGTTCTAGGGTATTTATCTCTAAGAGCATATCCCATTTTAGAATCAAAGGCATTCAAATAAGTTTCTAGACATACCTCTTCATCCAGCCTTATCTTCTGAAATAGCTTGTGTATAGCTCTTTGAAACCTTGTATTAAACTCCGTGACCTCTTCATTGTAATTCTTTTTTATATTGTTGAACTCATTCAACAAAAAGCCTTTATTTGTTTTATCTCCATACTGATCCTTAAATAATTCAATCAACTCATCCGTGGAAACAACATATCAATTAGAAAGGCTCCTAAACCATTCTCTTGCATCTTCCACTAAAGACTGAACAAATAATTTCATTAACACATCCTCATGAGTGATATTTAAATCATCAACAGAATCAATGAACTTTCTTAAATGTGTTTCACAAGAAATAACATTGTCACCTGCAAACTTTGGGACCTTTTCTCCTATATCACCCACATCTTTAGGGAAAGAATTAGGATATCTAGGGATACAAACAAAGTTAAATTGTTTATACCTTTCAATATGAAATGGTTTCCTTTGAAAACTATCACTCTCTTTGAAAGTAGTGGCTTTTTCTTTAGAAGTAGTAATATTCTCTGGCCCCACATGAGAGTAATTTCAAGATTGAAAAAAATCTATTTTCTTCTTCATTTCAACTGCTGCAGCTTCCATTTGTGCCTTTTCTAACATTTTTTCCATGGTTTCATTTTCAATTCTCAATTTCTCCAAGTCAATATCTAACTTGGACATCTGCTCTGTTAAAGGCTTCTGAAACTTAGGTTCTTGATTTCTATATTCACTCATCTTTTTCTTACCTTTATCCTTTTGTGACCTAGAAGCCTTATGAGTGAGTGGTATTTCTTGGTCCTTTTGATACCTCTCTGTATCTTTCATATTTTGATGTATTGAAGATCCTCTTTTTCTCTTATCAACACCCTTATGCTCATATCTTTTCTTTCTCATTTATCTCTCCCTTTCATTTGTTGAACACGGGCAATCTATTTCATGATGAACTTCTCCTCATTTTCTATCACATCAGAGAGAGCATCTTTAGAATCTGAACTAGATGTACTTGTTTCTTCTCTCTCATTAGAAGTAGAAGTGACTATAGGTGTTTCTAATAGCCTTTCTACAGCTTCTTCATACTCTGAAGTATTTTTGTCATGAGAATGTTGATTGCTATTCATGTCTCTCCTAACATTACCCCATTTTCCTCTTGGAGGGGTTTCATCCATGCTAACTTGGTTTCTCTTTTTTCTCCAAGACATTTCCATCCTTGAGGATGATGAGATTCCACCATATAAAACCTTTTTAGGATCATTTCTCATCCTTGACCTAGTATTCATTCTGAGAGATATTTATTAAATTTGCACTAATAGTTGAGATTTGTTTAGAGTTTCCATCTAATGATTTGAAATGAATGAATACTTATCAAAGAACAATTTTGACAACTACAACTGGTATGATTTGCAATCACTTAAATTTTCCAAGTAGAGTTTCCAATTTGTTAGGGTTTTCTCTTGCAAGGCCTCTAAAGATGCTTGAATACTTAAATAACTCTATGGCTCCCAATGAATTTGATACTCAGACTCAAGAAAGAGAAAAAACTAATTTATGAGGTATTTTGATGACACTGGGGATACCTATTATCACCTCCTTCTTTTTGAGATCCACTGACTCAGGCAGGTCTTACCTATGACTGATTACTGACTTGACAGTATCTTTACAGTTGATTTTACTTATGTGTTGAATGCTCTATTTTTATATGGACATGTATATAACAATGCAGATAACTGTGACTATTCTGAGAAAAATCTTGACAATTCAAATCAATATTTTAATGACAGTAGACAGCAGCATAATAGGGAATTTCATCTTTCTTTCCTTTTGCAATTCTTGTTAATCTAGGAGGAATAACCTATTTGATTTACTCTTTAAGAAATCAACAAACTTCAACTGTAATCACTATGAGTACAATTGATTTTACACAAATATTCTGAAAGTAATTGGTTTGAATAGTATTGAATATTTGGATGATGATAAATTACCAAACAAGTTCCTATACCAGTGCCTATCCTTGGGCTTGTAGAATTAATAAATGAAGATCCACAGAAATATAAAAACAAAATACTATAAGATGGCTTACAACCTACATGAAACTTAGATAAAATGCCTTACAAACTATCCTGTCACCCCTACAATATTGTATCAAATCCTTAAATATTGTTATGCTCCATGAAACTACTCACAAAACTTAGTTCTTTTCTTGAAAGAAACTTGCAAGAAATTAGATAGCTACCTTGTAACCAATATGCTTAAAAATGCCTTACGGATTTAAACATAAAAGAGCATGCACAACAAGTAAAGAGACAACAATAAGATAGACTAAAGTTGCACTATATTTTATTCATATGTTTGTGCTTCAATACATAAAAAGCTCAAAAAGCTCAAAGACAGACTGAAAGTTAAAAAAGTTTGGTTTTCAATATATTTCATCTCTCTCTAACAATTACAATTTTTGATCTATTTATAGGTCGTTAACCATCTTGGAATCCTTAACATTAGGATGCAACAAGCTTCAGATGGTTTAAGGAACCTAAACCTAAAATTATAGAAAAAGACAAGAAATGAGAATGTAGAAGCGGCGGGAAGACAAAAATAAGGGATGAGATCTGATCCTTTTTGTCTTCTTCTAGAATCTGGCACCTTTGTCTGACAATGTTCAAGATAGCATCTGATATTCATACTAAGACCAAGTGACCGCCATTTTAGGCTAACATACACTTGTCTTTTATAATAACTAACCTCCATATGCTCAATGGTCAGGCGCCAAGTGTTCCTCTTTATTCTTCATCCATGATCTCCTCATCTACTACCACAGGCTTCTTTTTCTTTGGCTTGGTCATCAAGTCCCATGCTGTCACTTCATCCTCTACTGGCCATTTAAAACTTTGTATGCTCTATAGTTTCCCTTTCTGCCTCTCTCATCTGACATGATTGATGCTTTTAACATCCTTTAAAAAATTGTTTATGTCAGTTTCTACCTTAAAGACCTCATCCAAATTATTATTAAAACCATCCAAATCTAGGTCAGATCCTGAAATAAATGCCTCATTGCTTGGCATTCTACTATCAAATTCACTCCTCCAAGATTCCAAGGCCTTGACCTGATCATCTTCTCCTTTCAAAGGAGGAACAAACCTATTAAAATCTGATGAAAATAGGCTTAATTTAGCCTCTATCTGATTTAGCTTTCCTTTAAAGAATGATAAAGCTATATTTACTTTTTTATTTCATCCTCTACCTCTGTAACAGTTTCAAGTAAATATGATCTATGCTGTTGTAAAGAGGCAATTTTTTCAAATAACTGTACCCTAGGAGACCAAGTAACAAAATAAGGGTTCAAAATAGCAATATACCCTATTACTTTAGCATGTAATGTGGGTAATTTATTGTAAGCATTAAGGATGATATCTATTTTATCTTTGAGTTTATCTATCCTATGTTGAAGGATGCATCTAAATGCATTTAGGGCTACCTCATTATTATTTTTTCCCACATCTTCTGTTTCTACCACTTCCTTTGCTTCAACTTTCTCCTCTATTTGCAAAGGTTGTACTAAAGGCACATAAACTACTTCAGGTTTCTCCTGCAATTGCTTTCTCATCTCAGCAATTACCTTATCTTGTTGATGTAACTTTATATGAGACAACTCCCTATCCTTTTCTAAGGCACTGGTTTCCTCAATCAAAATGCCATACTTCTCAGATAATTGTTTTGTCTTATCCTTGTTAAAGTGTGACCAATGTGTCATGATCTAGGAAATGTCAAGATCTCCAGTATTTTAAATAGTTCAGACCATTTGATTCCCCACCATGCTCTCCTAAATATTTACTAGTTGAGGCTTTTGGTCCCTTGGACACAAGTTCCACATGGAAAAGGCTTATGACTTTGGACTATATCCAAATCCTTTAATCATGTCAGCCATCTGGATCTCACTTGCCAACTTAAGATCAGGTTGTTTTCTAATTTGGTCAATAATGAATGTTGAGGCTAAATCCCAGCCCTCAGCAAGCAAAATCCCACTGTTGAAAACCATTTTTCTTGCCTCACTAGGAGAGACATCCTCAGTATCAAGGTCATAGGTGTGCAGAGCTAGCAAAGCCTCATTTGCAACTATCTCTACACCATTTGTCTTTAGTTGTTCCTTGATTTTTTTCCTTCTTGTGCCATCTCAATAAATCTTTAAACTCATTAGTTTTAATAAAACTATCATCACTCAAAAACTATTGTTGGTGAAGTAACCTTTCATCAATACATGCCTTAAGAGGCAATTCTATGTTCTCTTCTTCATCAAGCTATTGTCTCTTTCCTTGTCTAATTACTTTCCTCAAATTGTGGTCATATAACCTGTTGCCAAGAATAAGAGCACTTGTCCTATCTCCCCTTTTCTCTTTTCTTACCAAGGAAGTCAGACTAGGGTCAACCTTTTGCCTTTTAGTGGTAGCCTCCTCTATATCATCTGGCTGGGATACCTCAGTCAGGTCTATAATATGCCCTTTCTCTTCCTGTACTTGTGCTGCCTCTACAACATTATATTGTGGTTGGTCAAATTGAGGTGGATAGGCATATTCTCCATCACTATCACTCTCATATTCAGACTCTGAATACTCAGACTCTTTTCCTCCCTTCTTTGTATCTAAAACTCTGTCTAACTTCTCATAGAGTGTATAAAAATTATCAACCATAGCCTTAATCTTATCAAAATATGGTAGGTCAGGGTAAAAACCTCCAAATGATAGTCCATTTCTTCTTATTTGCTTCTCTAAATTTAGTAACTCTTGAATTCTCTCTCTTCTGGTTCTTACCTCATCCTCATCAAGGATATTCCTTGTAACATTCTCCTCCACACAAAAACCATGAACATTTGTATTTGGTATGGTAGGAGTCATGAGTTTCTTAGCTCCTACAATGAATCCTTCTGGGTCAATGTATCTGTAAAATGCTGCTCTCATCTTGTAGCTTTCCATCCATGTGCTCACTAAATCAATGGCACCCTTACCAATAGAAAACTGAAAGATTTTACATTGCCTAGGGGTTAATGTCCCCTTCTGGTGTGGTGCAAAATGCTCATTGTTTGTCAACAACAACTGCCAAATGAACTCCATAGCTGCAACTCTAGATGACACATGATATGGGAGAACATGAGCAGGATGTGTGCATCCATATACCCTTTTCATAGTAAAATTTTCCTTTAAAAAGATATCTCCCTAGTTATGGTCACCCTCCCACTTATCCACATACTAATAAGGTCTCAACAACCGTAGCACCTTTACTGGGAGTCTAGTCTTACTAATACCCATTCTCTGCATCAAGGGATATACAATCCAGTTCTCAAAACCACAAAATTCATAGTCCTTGGATGTATAATTCCATATCCTAACCCAAAATTGAATAGGATTGGGTCGGTCCTGAAAAATCCTCTAAGGGTTCAAATTGTTCACATTCATGATCCCATGATTGAAATGCAACAACAAATGCATCAGGATAGAATAATGAAAAAAATTAGGTTCCTTTTCCTTGGGATCTTTCATCTTCTTCTGCACAGCTACAAACCCCTCATGCATTTTTTCAATAATGTACTATATATAATCATAACTAGTGCTAGAATGCACATCTTGCAAATCTAGTACCATCATTAAAATTCTAGAGTTTATTTTCTCTGCTCCTCCATCTATACCCAACACTCTACACAAAGCATAAGCAATGTACTTAATATAGAAATGTAAATCTTTAAAATAGTATGGTGCAGTTCCAGGTATAGGGGTAATATGATTCCTAACCTCCTTAAGAATATGCTTTTGCAATTGGTTTCTAGCAACCCTAGGTTGTAAGCTATACCTTTCTTCTTGTTTGGTAATATTTATTTTGGTGGACATGGTACTATATAGGCCAAAGGCTTACATGAATGAATTCCTATTCAAAATCAATAGGGAAGTACCATCATTCTTCTTAATTTTCTTAGACAGAGCATCATAACGGCTGGAAAGACCTAGAAACAAGTCTACATCTACATAAACATCAGGGACAATTAACCTAGCAAGACCACTAGTCCAAGGGTTTGATACTAGGATGGACTTATCAAAATTATTATAAAAATAGTTAAATAGAGAAAAACCTGTGGAACCTGGGATGCGGGCATCTCTAATTTCACAGTAGTCATCTACCAATAAGTTGGCATTTTCCCTCTTGTTCTACTTAGACCCATGCAATAACTTCAGGAATTCATTAGAGAAATTCCTCTTTCCCTTGGCATCATCATCTACTTCATCACTCTTCCCACTGGTAGAAGATACACTGACTGCCTTACTCATCTTGTTCTATTTCCACTTCTCCTTCACTGATATAGAGACAAATCTCCTCTTAGGACTCACTACTCTTCTCTGTGCACTGCTAGAAATTCAAGAACCCTGAAAACTGGAGAATTACCCTAAAATTGAACAATTTCTGTCTTTTGAACATAGAAGACCTAGCAATTCTTCGCTCTGCAATTCTGGATGTATGATAAATGAAAATGAACTTGTGATCATCTCTTTATGGTAAATTTTCCAAGTACTTAGCTCATCATTGAAGATACAATCAATTTTTCTTTCAAGTTAACATGTTGTGGAATTAATTGAAATCCTAGCCGTAGCTCATGAATGTGACAGGAAACCAAATTCATATGAGTGCATTTCCAAAAAAAACCTTATAAAATTTGAACAGAATGACATGTCTTCATATGATTGGTTATTTTCTAGACATATTAGCTACCTTTTTTATATAGTAATTAATCTCCTAGATTTTCATTAGACGCTGAATCTCAATGTTGTCATGTTAGCAACTGCCACCTTTTATCATTTTTCATATTTAGCGACCATGCGACTATGCAGTATCTCTTTGTCATTGATCACATTTCTTAACCCTCAATTCTTCTAGAGATCTAGCGACTACATGATTACCTTTACTTGACTTAACCATGGTTAACTTCTAGCGGTCATGCGACTAAATGAATCCAAGTTTCCAGATCAAACGCTTAATCCAAAATTTATTTAGAGACCCCGCGACTGAAGGTTACCTTTTATCTTTTAACTATTATCACTAAGTCTCTAAATGTTTATTTCTCTTTATGAGACTCCACGAATAACCTTTGTCACCCAATCGCTGATTAAAACTACTACTTGATATTTCTTTTGGAGACTACGTAACATAGCTTTATCCTTTAATTTTAATTCAGAGACTATGCGACTAAAGCTAATCTCATTATCGCGAGCACTTTTTACTCTTATGTAAATTTGATAGAGACTTAGTGACTACTATTGATCTTTTCATATTTTGCATTTGACGGATCAGCCAAGTCGCTGAGTATATTTTAAAAAACCTTAAATCATTTGGAGACTACGTGACAACCTTTGTTCTATTCACTGTGGACACGTGTCTCATCATAAATGTTTGTCTCCAAATTGCTGAAGAAATGCTGACTTAGCATTTTTAATCAGCGACTACTCGACTACCATATACTTCAATAACCTTATGATTTGTCATGAAGTCTCGGCATATTTTACTTAACTGACTTTTTAATTGGATACTATGTGACATAAGCATTTAACTTGTCACTTAACTGTGTTCTGATCTGGAGACCCTGTGACTGAAGTAATTGCTAAGTCTCATAAAAATTCACCAACTGCATGTTACTTTGCGCAACACCGTGACTTAAATGCTTGTTTCCATGTTTCTTGATGACGTGTTTCTGCATTGGGAGACTTCGTGACTGAAGGGTTTTGCTAAGTCTCATAACTTATAAGGAATATTCTCTTTCTTTCTGAGAAATCCTAACAACAACTAATCACCAAGTCTCATGAAAATTTGGAATATGCTTTTTGGATTAAGCGACTCGGGGACTATTAAAAAGCACATGACTTTTATAACTTAAGTTTCTCAAAAAGGTAATGCAAAATTAGAAACTTGATTATCATTTTAGGGATTTTTTGCATTTTGACTCAGAAGACAACTTAGGGTTTTGGGTTTTTGCATTATTCATGTGGATTTTGGCCTAAAAACACAGAATTTTCACAGGGATACTTCCAAATGGAACAAAATTTCTTATTTGGGATAGAACTTGGCATGAAGACAACAAAATTTAGGGCAAACCAACAAGACCAGGAATACAACCAACACATTGCACCCAAGCATCAAGCTGCAAATACTGACGATCAAAATATTTCTCAAGATGATGCACAAAGTGATGGAGAAAAAAATGAAGGAAAAAATGATGATCAAGATGATAGACAAAGAGTTGAACATGTACTTGCCAGATATGTCAAAAGAAACCATCCATAGAACCGGATCATTGGAGACAAGAAGGATGGTATGAGAACCAGAAGTAAGTCTCTAAATACAAGATGTCTTATTTGTGATTATGAGCCAAAATCTATCAATGCTGCACTTGATAATGATGAATGGATAAGTGCTATGAATGAAGAGATTGAGAAAATAGAGAAAAACAAGACATGGACACTTGTACCAAGACCAGATGACAAGAATGTCATCGGTAATAAATGGATAGTTAGGAATAAACTGAATGAGAATGGAGAAGTCACTAGAAATAAAGCAAGAATAGTATGCAAGGGGTATGCACAAGAATAAAGGATTGACTATGGAGAGACCTTTGCAACCATTTCTAGGATAAAAGGAGTAACAATATTACTTGATTATGCTACATGTAAAGGATTCAAGGTATATCAAATGGATGTCAAGTCTGCATTTCTAAATGGAATACTTGAAGACAAGGTATACATTGAACAACCAGAAGGTTTTTTTTATCTAGAAAAGTGGGACATGGTATGTAGACTACACAAAGCCCTGTATGGATTGAAGCAAGCACCCCAAGCCTGGTATGAAAGACTCTCATTCCTATCTTATAAGTATTGGATTTGTAAGAACTAGCGAAAATAGTAATCTTTATTTGAAGGAAGATACTGATGCTAACATTTTGATTGCTGAGATATTTTTTAATGACATCATATGTGGAGGCAATGATATGCTATGTAGATCATTTTCAAATGAAATGAGAAAAGAGTTTGAGATGTCTATGTTTGAAGAGATCAAGTTCTTTCTTGGTCTATAGATCATGTAACAAGATGGAGGTATTTTAATTACACAATCCAAATACATCAAGGAAGTACTAAAAATATTTAAGATGGAAGAGTCCAAACTAGTTGGAACACCGATGGCAACTAGATGTAAGATGAAAAAGGAAGACAAGTCATCAGAGGTAAATCAGACTTTGTATAGATCTATGTTTGGAAAACTCATGTATGTTATACATACTAGACCAGATATTGTACATGCATTAGGAATAGTTGTAAGATTTTCTGATAATCCCAGGGAATCACATATGAATGCTGTGAAAATAATTCTAAGATATCTAAAGAATACCAAGGAATATGGCTTATGGTATAGAAGAGAAGGAAAATTTGAACTTAAGGTCTTTACTGACGCTGATTGGGCTGGAAATATTGATGACCAGAAAAGAAAAACTAGAGGAGCATTCTTTATGAGTGACAAACTTGTCACATGGATCAACAAGAAGCAAGGATGCATCTCTTAGTCTACTACAAAAGTAGAGTATGTTGTTGCTGCTACAAATTGCTCAAATATTGCATGGATAAAACAGTTACTGGAAGGTATGCATATGAAAATTCTTGAACCAGTAATTATCTACTGTGATAATACAAGTGCAATAAACATTTCCAAGAATCCATTCATGCATGCTAATACAAAGCACATTGCCATCAAGTATCATTATTTAAGAGAAAAATTTCAAGAAAAGGAGATGATACTTGAGTATGTGAAATCTAAAGAACAATTAGCCAATATCTTCACCAAGTCACTGCCCAAAGATGCATTTGAATACTTGAGAAAGAGACTAGGGGTTAGACCCTTGTCTACTGGTCAGTAAGATGACTAAAAGGCTGCATCAGCCTGCATATTATCAAAATATTATTCATGTTGATGCAAGCAGAGAGATGGAATTCAAAGATAGATCTATACATATCAAGGTATTTATCTAATCCAAGAACCAAAGTTATGACCGATGGATTGGGAATTTCAAGGAATATATTATGGATAGAAAGGATTTGTTTGGCATCACTGTCAAAAATATTTGTTGGCATTGTTGTCAAAGGGAGAGAAATATCTCATTATCATAATGATAAAGGGACATATTATATCCATTATCACCTCAGGGAGAGATTATATCCATCAAAGTATCCAAATGGAGAGATGTAATCAGAAAGGGAGAGTACATACAAAGGGAAAATAATTGCTGACAAGAGACATCAAAAGAAAGGAGAACAGTCAAAGGGAGAAATTTTGACACAGAAAAAAAACACATCACATAAGAAAACAAAAGATTCTACATCTATCCAGTGAAGGGATTGAAGATAGAAAGAAAGATGAAAGAATCAAATCTAAGCTATTTGAGCTTACCAAAATCCAGACATTTGTAATAGTTACATTAGGAAAGCTTGATGAAAACTGTATATTTCATATTGTAGTAGTAATAGTATAGTATGATAATGTAGTATGTTTCCATCAATGCCAAAGGGAGAGATTGATGACATCTAACTGATTGAATGTTTGAGGATGTTAAGTTGATGATCATGCAAGGCATTAAATTAGTAAATGTATTATATTGTCATTGATGTCAACTTGATATAATCTGTATGGTCATGGAAATACTGCCAAAGACTTCAAAAATTTGATAAATCAAAGTCTATGCTATTAGTAATGCATATAAGCCAAGTATTCACTAAGTGACTATATACATCTATGGAGTGCACACCGACGGTCAGAATAAAAGAGAAAATTCACAATGTTACCCGACAAGAAAATGCATAGTAGTACCGACAAGAAAATTCATAGTGTTTCCCAATGAGCAAAACACAGAGTAACCCGACGGATAGAATTATAGTGTTGCCCAACATAAAAGATAAGGATGGAGATCCTGATGACAACTAAAGTTACACCGATGGAAAAATCAGTTATCACCGATGACTAACTAAAGTGTTGACTGAAAGAATAGAGAGTTTAGAAATGACAAAATGCTTAACTATCAAAAAGCTAAAGATAGAATTAACTAATACTTATCATTGTTTTAATCATCCAGATAAAGCCGGAGATAATTAATTCATTTAAAGCTGATTTGTCCAGTTGGCAAGAAGAACTCTCTAAGATAAAATTGGAGTTTTTCTTTAAATCCAATTAGCAAGAATTTTGGATCATGCCAAGAATCCAAAAAGCCAAGAAAAGGTCAAATCATGTCTATATAGAGACAAACCCAATTCATTACAAATTGTGTGGGGAAAAGAGGAGGAAAGATGCTAAAGAAAATCTGAAGGAGAAGAAAGTCTTCATTCAGACCTAATCAATCAACTTGAGGAAAGAGCTAGATTTTGTAGACATTGATGACTAGTGATACATCATCATAGAGCAGAACAGTGTGGAGAAAAGGTATAGAATTGATTATATTGATCAGAGAGATAATGCACTTACAATAGATTTGAAAATCTGCAATTAAGTTCTATGTATGAACAGATCATTAATGTTTCATTTTAACCATTGAAGCATCAAGTCTCTTAACCGAGAAGGACTTAAAAGTCTTCTACAATTGAGATACATCCGAAGGAGTATCAAAAAGTTTGATCAAGTAGCATTGGATATGCCCGATACCTATTGATAGGCCAAGTGAGTGTTTGATTAAGGATGGTAGCATTAGATGCTAGATACTAGGTGACAAACTATCTTTTAAATCCTCTAACAAGTTCACACCTAATAGTGTGTTTGTAACCTTTAATAGGGTTGGCTCCTAACAGAGCTCACTTTAGAAGAGTGAAAATTTGGGGTATTAGTCCCAGTGGGTTTTCCCTTAACAGGGTTTCCACATTAAAAATCCATTTGTTATGTGTTTATGTTTCATTACTTTACTATTTTACATTTTACATATGCAATTCTGGATTGGTTGGTATACTCTTCTTATTTATTGTGTTTCGGTAAATAGTTGACTGCTTATCGGTAAACATACATAAGAAGTTTTTACTAAGCAATCCAATAAGTAGAAAATTGATATAAGTATTTCAAGGCATTCATCTTCTCTCAGTTATTACTAACACCCCTTATCAAAAACCTAGACAAGAGAATCAAAACAATCATAACATGGATGAAAATGAAAATGCTTTGGCTAGATTCCATGGTAATAGAAATGATGAAGGATAAGTATTTGATGAACATGTTAGGGAATTCCAACAAGATGAGAGATTTAAAAAGATCATGGAAAAATTATGTATTGTTGATAATGTTGGAAAGAGTCAACTGGTAATGCATGGTATGTTTTCATTGATGGAAACTATATACTTTACTCTTGGTCACTTGTAATATACTTTGCCTACCAAAATTTTTGGTGATGAAAACAACTAAGTATGGAGAACAGTTAAGGATACAGGTTTAGAGATCAAGACAATACAAACAAAGGTAAAAGCATCAAATACTATGAAGATAGAGGCTAAAAGAAGACATCATGGAATATCTAATCCTATGATCACAAGTTATTATGATACTGATTAATGAAGATAGGATTCACTAAGTATCATGGTGATAGAGAATTATCTTATGTGAACCAGTTGTATATTGGATCGATCAACGATTCTATCAGATCAATGATGTGATTGGTTTGAAGGAAGATATAGTTTGGGATGACCTCCTAGATGGTAAATTTTTATTAGTATAGGTTAGCATTGAGTTTTGGTCAAGGTTTTGATTCAAGAAGGTACACATTTAATATTCTCATATTAGAGTCGACTAAGTTAATGTTAGGGCCTATGATCGAGTATATAAGATCAAGTTTTTGATGCCAAGAGAAATGGATATTGATGTGATGATATGTAAAAGATATTGATGTAAGGACTTTGGAGCCTCATTGGAAGTGTATTGGCATTATTGGTGCTACCAGTTAGATAATTTTTGGGACTGTAAGTCCTTTCTATTTTGTAATCTGTATTTGATCAGTGGATCCGACTAAGGGCCAGATCAATGTTTTTTAATTGAAAAGTGTTCTCTAGGATATAAGCTTGAATGTATGTGCATTCCCCTCTTATTTACTTATACCTATAACAAGGCACTTATTACTGTAGTTATGAGATATTTATGGATATCATCCCCACTGGGGTTTTCCCCTTAACTGGGTTTTCCTTGATAACAAATCATGGTTTTTTGATGTTGTTAGTGTTTATCTTGTCCTAATTACTTTTGGTTACTTGTGGAATTAAGTTTTGGCTTTGTTTTATTAAGTTTAAAAATATTGTTGCACCGATTCCCCCCTCTTACTCCTTCCTAATCCTAACACATAAAGAGAATTATGCCATACACCTAGCCTCCATGGGAGTCAAACTTCCTCAAGACTTTGACATAGATCAACTTAAGACTCAAAAAGAGGAGAATTCTATCATGACTCTCACCAAAAAATTTCAATCTTTGCAATAAAAAATCCAAGATATGAAGAAAGAAAAGGACACACCATCCAAAAAGTATTTATTAGAATCAATTTGTCCCTTTTCATTTGATCATGATCTACACATGTCTCCATTTGTATAGACATAGAGATATACAAGTATGACATGTATACATGAACTAATGATCCTGAAGATCATATTAGAGAATGTAGCATCCTTATCATGGATTTTTTTCATGATTAGACTTACCGTATGAGGTTATTCCCTATAATATTATGTGGGAAAGCCATGGAATGGATCTCCAAGTTACCCCTAAGCATCAAATATTTTTAGGATTTGATCATTTAAGTTCATTCAACAATCCTAAAACATTCAACATCCTCAAACCATGTTATACCTTTGCAATACCAAGCAATGAAGTGGTGAACCATTTATCAGATTTCTTCAAAGGTGAAGGAGAATCTTTGCAAGATATCCTAGATTGATACCTAAAAATTAAAAGATGAATATCTTCATCATTAATCTAGTTCCAAAAATGAATTTTCCTCTTTAATTACAATGCCCCCTACATTTGAGAAAATGATTGAGAGTTCAAAAATATTAAATATGCCTTAGTTAGAAAAGGAGAAATCAAATTCTACAAAGACACTAGGGGATTCTCCATTGGTCACAACAACAATAATGATAAATAAAAATTATGGAATAAAAAAAAAATGTGGTAAATGAAGGAGTGGTTGATGCCCAAAATATTAAACCAAAATGACCATTCTTTAATCTTTCAAATAAAAAATCAACTAATACTCCTAATGCTTCATCCAAGGCTAATCAAGAATCCAAAAAACCAAAATCCCATTTCACATTTTGTCCTGAAAGGAAATTCACTCCCTTAAGAGAACCTCTTGAGACAACATTGCATACTCTTCTCGCACACAAAATAATAAATATACTCAAGCCTAGATAATTTGAACCAAAAATAAATCCCAAATGGTGGAATGATTCTCATTATTTTGAATATCATTGTAATAAGGTTCATATAACTAATGATTGTATGAGAATAAAACACGTGGTGCAATACTTGATTGAAAATAATGTTATCATAGTTGAAGAACACAAGACTAATGACAACCATGATTCTTTTAAAACACCATTCCCAAACTATGATAAGGGTAGACCCTCTGATTCTAAAGGATATAAGGTCAATTATACATATTTTTGTGAAAATGTGATTAACATGCTTGAACCATATGATCAATCCATCAATGTTATTATCATCAAAGAAAAGAAAGAACGTGAATGATCTAATGCTGTCACAAGGGGTCAAGAAAGAGTTACTTTGAAAGGAGAAACATAAAAGAAAACTACATCATATAAACCAACATCATCTAGTAAATTAACAACATCATCATAATCATTGAATTATAGATTTTTTTATTACAATGAACTCCAAATCAAATATCAATCCTTGAGTTGCTTAAAATATCTACCTCTCACAAATAAATTCTTGAACGAGCCTGGGTGGAGAAAACTGTATGGATGATCTATATGTCAACCAGATCCAAGCCATGGTGGGACACCTAAAAACATCATATTAATTATCCCTTTTATAGGAAGATGGATGATCCATAAATAAACCGCATAACCTACCCATTTCACATGGAGGTTCTTATCCATAAGCACTAAGTCAAGCATGTATTGATAGATGGAGGGGCCAGATTAAATATTTTTACATTGAATCTTGTTATGACATTGATATTTTCTAAAGAAGATGTGGACCCAAAGAGAAGAATAAAAATAAAAGCATATGATGATGAAGATAGATCTTCCAAAGGCATAGTAGTATTTCCCATTAGAGTTGGACCAATAGAAAAAGATTAATATTCCAAGTACTTGATTTGAATATATCCTATAACATTCTCCTTAAAAGGCCACAAATTCAGGATAGTAATAACTGAGAGGGGGGGTGGTGAATCAGTGGCCTCAAAAATATTCCAATAATCAACCCAAAAACTTAGTACCACAATATTAAGCCTCTAGTTATCAAATTAATACTACTCGAAATGCTTTGTAAAACCTTCTACTATATGTTTACCGAATAGCAATTTTTTAATTTAGCGAAAGACAGTAAATTATCTAGAGTATACTAATCAATCCAGTTAAGCTATGTGTAATGTAAAACACTAAAGTAATGACTCATAAAGACATTGACACATAGATTTTTAACATGGAAACCCTGTTAAGGGAAAAAACACTTGGGACTGGTAACCCAAAATTTTCACTCTTTTGAAGTGAGCTCGGTGAAGAGCCAACCCTGTTAAAGATTACAAACATACTATTAGGTGTGACCTTGTTAGAGGATTTAAAAGTTTAGTTTGTCACTTGATATCAGGCATCTCTATTCTACCTTCCTTGATCAAACACTCACTTGGCTTGTCAATAGGTATCTGGCATCTCATGCTATCTTCATGATCAAACTTTTTGATACTCCTTGTGATGTTTCTCAATATAGAAAGGATCTTCAAATCCCACTTGGCTAAGAGACTTTTTGAATCAATGGTTAAACTGAAACAATATGATCTATTCACATATACAAATTATACTTGTAGATTTTCAAATCTATTGTAATCTCATAAAATTATTCTGATCAATATTTCTCAGTTTATACCTTTGCTCCACTTTGATTCTGCTCGGTGATGCTGTGCTTTGTTTCTCAGTGTCCACAGAAAACTTTAGCCCTTTCCTCAGCTTGTTGATTAGGACTGTATGAAGTTGTTCTTCATCAGTTTCTCTTTAGCATCCTCTTTTCATTCATTCACCCACCACACTAATTCATAATTAATTGAGTTGTCTCTTTATAAACATGATATCACCATTGTTAGGTTCTTGATTTTCTTGATCTTGGTGTGATCCACAATTCTTTCCAATTAGATTTTAAGAAAAAATCCTATTTTATCTCACTAAGATATTCTTACCAATTGGACAAAATAGCTTTAAATCCATTACTTATCTCTGGATTTATCTTGTTAATGAAAAAAAGATAACTACCAGTTAACTCTATATTTAGCTCTGCTAGCTAGATATTTTGTCATTTTTGAACTCAAGTTAATTTTGGTGCTTAACTCTTTGATAGCTTTGGTCGACACTCCAGTTCTTCTTGGGATTCTCCATTGGTTTACACTATGTTTCTGGTCATCAGTTATGCTTGTGATTCTACTTGTTGGTAATGCTCATCGATGTTTTTTCTTGAGCATCACTATGAATTGAATTTTGATGATCTCTGTCCATCGATGTTCACTGATCGTCGGTGTTCACTAACCATCGGTGTTTGAATTCATATTGTGAATGCTTATCTTTTATGCATTACTGAAATCATAATCTTTATCTCTTTGATTCTCTAAAGTCTTTAACACTTTGATTATAACCGATTAGATTATATCAAGTTGACGTCAAGTGACAATACAATCCATTAACTGATTTAATGTTGTGTGTGAGTTAATACACCTTCATGAAATTAGAACAATTAAGCACAATTCTATGGAAAGAAACAAACAATTTAATCTAAATAATTGAATTTAACATCCATAACATTCCATAGTTCTCTAACTAGCCTTTGCAAGTAGAGCTCTCAGCCTTAATCTCCACTAGTGACCATCCTAGAATGAGAAATTGATAATGAATGCCTAATCTAGCTCTCAATTCTCTCAAAAGATCTCAAAGATGAACTCAAATGCTCATGATAAATGATAAAATCTCTCAATTTTCTCTCACTATTGCTCAAATTGCTATAAATTTGCCTATAATGAGGATGTTATGCATTCAAATTTTCTAGGATCTGTTTATGCTTAGAAATGGCTTGTATTTATAGTAAAATCCCAAGGGTAGGGGTAGAGTGAATTGACCATGGGTTAATCCTTGGTTGAGTTTGATCCCTCAAATGGTTTCAAATGGGGGAACCATTTAAATGGTTGTCTCAAAGGTTGGGACAAAGAGACAAAGTCCTCAATTCTCATTGGTTCATCAAATTATGTTGAAAGAAATTAAGATTTATTTAATTCAATCAATTAATTAAATTATCCATGTAAGGGTGAATAGGTTCAATTTGATTTTTGATTTAAACTATACAATTAATTGATTAAAATCAATTATATAGTTTTGATTGACCACTTTTAGGCTTGTTTTTGTTTATTTGATTTCATTATTAATTAATCGCTTGATTTTATTTGATTTAATCCAATTTGATTGATAAATGTCCATTTAATTTGATTTTGATCTATTTTGAATCATTTTAAGCATTTTGATGAGATTTGCTAAGATTTGCTAATTTTTTATAATAATAAGACACCTGGTCAATTTTGGGTGTCTACAAATGCCCCTCTTTGAATTGATGTGTGAAGCGCATTGATTCAAAGAAAATTTCATATCCTAATGCAGATTTGATACTGATTGATTGATTGATAAACTGCTCTGATGTGATACTGATAACCTAATTTGAACGATGTAGAACTTGATGCAAAACCCTGATACCAAACTTGATGTGAGAACTTGATGTGAAACTTGATTTGATGAAGAACTTGATGTGAAACTTTGATGTGAAACTTGATTTGATGCAGAATGCCCCACTAATAAAAGTTTGAAATTTTAATGCCCCAGATTTGATGATGTAGATTCCCGATTTGATCATCTGATAAGATATGCCCCCTCAAAAATGAAAACATTTTGATGTCATGATGCTAATATGATGTGATTGATGAAAAAGTATATCTAAATGATTTCATTTATGAAAACATTAAGAAGAATGATGATAAGATCATAAGATGCCCCAGTGTGCAGAAAAGGCAGATTTAGGTCCCAGGGGTAAAAATCTCTCCAAAATTAGGTCAAAATAGTTTAAATAGGTTGAAAAACCCAAATTTACTATTCATTTTCACTTTTCGCTATTGAGATTTTTCTATGGTTTTACTATGATTGAGAGAAATGGTGGTCCCTATCTGATAGCATCAGTTTGAGAGAGCGTGCCATTATCAGAGACTGCTTGATTATGGACCTCTGGTGAGTGATTTGAATCATCTTGGTGCATTTATTGCTCATTTTTATAGTATTTAATATCAATTTTCATGATTTTTAGATTAGATTTAGCAAAATGCCGCGTAAGAACTTTTAAATGATGCTTAGACTCAGGAAATGCCACATTCATGTAGTCAAATGACACGTATGAAGATTTAAAAACTGGGTAGGAATTAGGTCAAAATGTGAACCCCATGTTTAGAATGACGCGTAAGAAACCCTTAAGATTTTAATGACACGTATCATAGTTTGAATGACCCGTAGAGTTTACAAATGTCGCGTATGCTATAAAGAAATGCCTTTGACACTTTAAATGACATGTATGATATATTCAATGATGTGTAGTGTGTTATATGATGAAAACCTGATTTAAAATAAAATATGTTGTCGTCGATTGATCATTTGGATGACTAGATAGATTGCCAAGATAAAAAGATGTGATTCCATGATGTTTACTTAGTGTTTAGAATAAAATCATACCAATGAATGTTTGATGTGTCAATTAGATTGATTAAAAGATATTACAAATTGATCCCTTCTCAAGATCTAGAGGTTAGGAACAATAGGTTGATAATGTCAAAAAGAGAAAATATGGTTGTAATGTGTTTAATTGACTTAAAATGATCCACCAATAGAAATATACTAATATAATTCACTTCATTTGCAAAATGTAGGCACATTACCATAATTTGTATGTATGGAATGTAGCGGCCTGGGTCTTTGATCTGGTGGATGAGTTGACCCCTCCAGAGAGACGTATGATCGAGACATGTGGGCTCATATTACTTCTAGATCTTCCTCAGTTTCAGCTAAACTGAGGTTTATTGACAGCTATAGAAGAGCGTTGGAACTCTAACCATAACACATTCCATCTACCCCTCAGCGAGATGACCATCACGCTTGAGGATGTATATAGATTATTGAGGATCCCAACCTATGGAGAATGGGTTTACTATGATTAGGTCTATGATGGGAGTGTTGGTATTATTTCCTATTTGGAATATGCCTTGTAAAATTTTGCAGTCTCCTGTCATTCATGTTATCTAAAGGTTTTAAAATCATGGTTAAAATTGTTCTCATGCCTATGCAACTTTTGTTCTAGCCCTCAACCTAGTTGGAAATTTTGAAAAACCCTTGTTTCATGTCTCCTAGTGTAAATTTGGTCATAAAAATCCTAGGCGTTGAAATGCCTTCTAATTTCATGTTACTTTTTCACTTAAAACATGTCTCAAATGGGTTTGTTTTAAAGAGGTCATGTTTATTAAAGTTGTCAGTCCTAACACCGTAGTCTTACATTATTCCCTAAGTCCAAAGTCTACTAATGTTTTAATTAAAGTTATTATCTATCGAGCAAGTTTGTTTTAACCGGGCTGCCCACTTAATAGCTTAATCTCAAACCAATCAAAATCTATCAAGTAAGCGATTAAGCCATGATTCCGCATGTCTCTAGTGAGTCCAATGGTCGTAAAGGTTCTTAGTTAATCAATGGGCAGATCCTAAAATAATCAACGATAAACTTAATCGCTTAGTCCCAAGATGCACACCATCTATCATATAAGAGATTAAGTGGTGCTGACGTGTGTCAAAGGAAGTAATGTGGGTCATGTCGTAGGTAGCATATAGGTGATTAAAGTTCAAAAAGATCTAACCATTGGCATAATCTCTTAAAGGCAAGATGCATGACATCTATCAGTTAAGTGATTAAGCAGTGAAGACATGTGGTAGTTGGTGGACCTGGGTATTCTAAGTTGGCGATGAGTAAAACACAAACAACTTGTTTCTAATCCTATGATATGCTTAATGGCTTATCTCAAAGATGCACGAGATCTATCATCTAAGCCATTAAGCGGTGCTAACGCATGTCAAGAGGCTAACATGTATTCCACTAAAGGTAAAGCTGACTGCGGGATAAAAGTTGGAGAAGTTTGAGAAGATCTAATGGCCCACTTAATGGCTTAAAGAGAAACTAATCGACATCTATCATCTAAGCCATCAAGCCATGATGTCATGTGTCCTAGTGGGTCTGGCTGAGGTCATAAAGATAGGATTAAAGGAACAAAACCTATAGAAAAGATCGACGGTCCGCTTAATCACTTGAAGGTAAAGTGCTCGAGATCTAATGGATAAGCGATTAATCTGTGATGATGCATGGCATAAAAGGTGGGTCCTGTACAACACAATTATCATGTTAATAAGGTTTCAAGTATGAAAGTATCAGATGGTTTTCTTAATGGCTTAAAGGAAAAGTAATTGAGATCTAGTGATTAAGCCATTAAGCCATGTTGACATGTGTCCCAGGTGATGACGTTGCAGTCGTAGTCAGTAAACTCAAGGTGAGATAAATTCCAAATAGGCCAGTGAAGAATTCCTTTCAGATGACAATTTTGTTAAGGCTAGGGATTTTATTCAGTTTCTATGGAGAAATCATATTGATGAGTTCAAAGATAAGTGCCAGAGGTTGCCGGAAGCCCAACCAAATCATACCAAAGATGATATTGAAAAGGAGGTCAAGCAAGAGCTAATGGCTAAATTTGACAAAATCACCCCTGAAGAGGGTAGGGAATTGGTAAAAAAGAAAGGAGTCCTCATCTTACCCCAATGGGATTTGGCTGACGCCATAGTTTTTGATGCTATTAGGAAGGAAGAAAAACCATTGAGCACTACTAGAGCATCAATTGGTGCCTAATTTAGTGAATATCATGCAGCTCTAGCAATCTCATCTTTGAAGAAGAAGGATAAAAGGATATTGAATGAAGATGACCAATCTGAGGACAGAGGCAGCCTCATTGTCAAAAGAGTTTTTGATACCTCGGGTATTGAGGCAGCTAACCTTTCTTTTCAGACTACCAATTTGAGTTTGAAGGTAGCTGAAAAGGAGAAAGATGCTTATAATAGCCTGAACTAAAAGTATGAATTCATCCTGAAAGCATACAATGATGAAAGGGTTAAATCCATGTAGATGGATGAGAGAATTGCATTCCTAGAGGGGAGGCAAATAGAACAAATAATACCTCAAAATAGGATTGCATAGGGACCCCACCAACCTTCCTCATCAAGTCCCATCATCACTTACCCCCCTTCCCCTGCACCATCTACTTACACTACATTAGAAGAGCTAGAGAAAGAAAAGGCAATGCTGAAAGCTGCAAGAGAAGAAGTAGAAAGGAAAAAAAAGGAATAGGTAGAGTAGTCTGTGGCCTTTAGAGAAGTAGAAGAATGGGTAAAGTAGAGGTATGTAGATAAAATACACAGTTCTCTTATACATTGTACTCATGAGATAGTACCCACTACTATATATTCTCAAGGTAAGAAGATTGTCAATATTATGAATCAATATCATGAAAACAAAGACAATCTAGATCACTTGGTGAGCAAGTGGAAAGGGAAAATAGAGGAATTAAAATTCTTTAACACCTCTTGCAAGAAAATTAATGATGTTGACATAGTCCTGACTGGCACCCACAAATGTGTCAAATTACTTTTGGATATGGATATCAGGAGAGACATGGTCATGAGAAAGGCGCTGACTTTGAAAAGGGAATATTCGTAGGATAAATATGAAATGTTCCCAAACCTCTTTAGGAAGAGTGGGAACATCAAAGATGAGGGATTGTGGTACCAAAAAATGAATGAAGCATTATCAGTTGAAACTAATACTATACTAAATTTGGAGAGTACTCTACTTTTTTCTCAGACCATTGAGATAGTGGGCAAGGCCAGATCATTTTTCACATTCTGGACAGATGAAATAGAGAAAGAACATGTCACTTGGAAGGAGATCAACAGTAGAAAAAGATGAATTTCTTGGCTTCAGTTGGCCGAGTGATGAGGTGTATACTTCTTGGAAGGATAGGTACACAATAACTGATCCAGGTGAAGGAGAGGATATGTAGGTGGACGAGGAAGCATAAAAGAGTAGTTGATGTAGTTGAAAATGGATATCATGCATCACCAATATTAGATGCAATGAGTTCCATATGGAAGATCCCCAGCAAGTACAAGGCAAATGCAATCACCATGCAGTCATAGGACAAAGAATCAGTTATAATATCTTGTAACAAAAGTGGTTCTTCTATCCACTTGTCATTTTGTTCTATTATATTCTTAAATTTTGTCTTTTAGCCTATTCATCCAAACCTTGTTGCATCCTTGATCTTTAAGGATTCCAAGATGACTAGTGCTGGTTATATATAGTAAGTTGTAACATATTGTAAAGGATGGTAAAAATAAGACTGCGAAGCAAACTTCTGAATTGTGTCCAAGCTTTGGTTTTGAATTTGAATGTATTAAGATTGGGATTTTATTAATAAAAATGAAATGGAATCTCTATTTTGATACCAATGATGTCTTTTTTCATTTACAATTAGCTCTTGTATGTTTAATTTGTAAGGCATCTTAAATTTACTGGTTATAAGGTAACTGTGTCATTATTTGTGAGTTGCTTTCAAGGAGGGTTTAAACCTTGCAAATAATTATAGAGGGTTAGGGTTTATGTAGGAATTATATATAGGGGTGTGAGGGTGAGAAGATATTTTTTAAGGCATTCTATCTGAGGTTTTATTTGTATTTCAATTAATTATCCCTGGTGTATATATGTTTTATTTTGATTCTATGGCCCATGATTAGGCAGTGGTCAAATTCTGATAAGTGGTTGTTATCATCAATCAAATATTAATCAATCTTTATATGTCTCTTATCTGAAATACATGTCTAGATAATTGTATTTAGTGCAATTCATCTTAGTGATTCCTTGAAGAGAGAATTAATAGGTTAGCCTTCCTAATCCAAGTGGCTTAAATATAATAAGGATAATGAATCTTTTATCCACTATCAGACTTGCTGAAAGATGTTAGTCTATTGAAGGGGCACCCGCCTGGGTATGTGGAGCCCAAAGTGTAGAAGGATTTCCATCCTTGTTAATTAGCCTTTTCCCTATGAGAATCTAAATTGGAAACTAAAGAGTCTAGCAATCACTGCTATATACTAATCCTGCAAGAAAAATAGCTAACAAGGAGCGCATGCAGATAGGTATTCAAAGAGGCCACTATTGGTGATGATAGCATTATATGGGTGCAATTTGCTTCATTTCCTACTTTTCTAGCTTTACTAGGAGCCATGATTGGCGGAATTCTCTTACTGGATAAGAGATTTCATTGGTTTTCAGTCAGATGAGGTCGGATACTAGAGGACTTGATTGTGCATCTTCAGATATTAGAATAGGGATCTTGCATGCTAGCGCAGTTGTATAATGATTTATATGAGGAGGTATACAGGCACAGTGCAGCTATTTTTGCAGGAGCAGTATTGTTACAACTATGGACCTGCAAGAATATCCTGATTACTAGACCCATATTGGCATGAGTGTGAGCTCGAGGATATCCTTACGCATTTCTATATGATGGCATGATTGTCCAACATCATTTGGGAAAGGTTGAGTTCTAGCATCGGACTATCAATGATATTGATCAGTTCATATGGAGACCTTACTTGGGTTGCGAGGGATGGAGAGAGGATGGTCATGAGCTTCCATATAGGTTTTCCCCTTGGTGGATGATTGGTCAATCACCACTATGTATAGAGAGATTCTACTTTGGGAGAGTTCTCCGTCAGTTTGGCCAGGTGTAAGATATACCATAGGGTATGGCATTGTATGCTAGATTACAAGCAGAGCGATCCATGTGGGGAGCTCAGGTTGATTATAAGTTTGCATGTATAGGGATTGATCATCTAGGGTATGCTAGATGGGATATGATGAGTCATGTAGCCGATGTAGGTATGTTCGCTGAGTATTGAGAGTGGTTTTTGCGACATCGCTTCACAAGATTCACAGATCCAGCAGAGTTGATACCTAATGTTGATTATTTGTCTACTGATGATGGAGATGGAGATGATGGCGGTGGTAGTGGTATACCTTAGAGGCAAAGAGTACAGAGAGAAATTTGAGTACAAAGGGTTGCATGAACTCAAATGTAGGGTGGACATGTTAGAGCTCGAGGTGGTGGGTTTGGTTGGCTTAGATAGAGGCAAGTATAGATTATGATGCACAGATAGGTTTAGGACAATCTAGCTATAGCTTGGGCAGGACAGAGACATAGATGAGTGCAGGAAGCTAGGCAGGTTCCTTTACAGGGCTAGGATTAGTAGAGACCAGCATCTCCATAGAGACAGGGACAGGTACCCCCTCAGGTGGATCCACAAGTTAGTGTAGCACAGGTGATACTCCAAGTTCCATTAGCACCTCAGGCCCCTCAGGCACCTCCAGTTCCTCCTATTTTTGATAGCTTAGTACAAGATGTGAGAGGATTATAGGCACGGATGACTATAGTTACTGGATGGTTAGATCAGGTTACTACGATGTTACATCAGTTCTTGGCTACAATATCTCAGTTACCTATTAGTTCTAGCATGAGTTAGGAACCACCTTCCACATAGGATAGAGTAGGTGAAGGGGTCATGATGGGTCGGGGGATGGAGCAGGTGCTGCTAGAGATGGATCATGTGCCCTAGCTGGGTCTTGAGATATGAGCTTGATATCCAGATATTGCATTGATGTATCATATGTGGTTTTGATCAGGACATGATGTATAGATCATTTTTGTCAATGTATCTTTGATATATTGATTTTTTATAGACATTTTATGATGGACATTTATCTATGATGCTCTTTGATTGATTTCCCTTTTATGTTGATTGATGCGAGATTTCTTTATATGCATAGCTACATGATGTCCATGATGCACTTACTTTTTATTTATGATGTGGATGCAATGTCTTAGATTATGACATAGATAGATGGATGCAAAATGATTATTATGCAACTATTTATATATGATTTGGATTTTAATTTGATGTATGGTTTATGCAATGCAATGATAATGGATGCAATACTTAGTGCAAAGGTAAAATGAATGCAACTATCTTTTTTAATTTTGATGTATGCAACTTAGTTTATGAAATGCATTTCTAAAAGATGAAGGATAAATGATTAATGATTAATGTATCTTTTCTTTTTTTTTTCACAAGATATGTATAATCAGTAATGATCAATGCTATGAATGCAAAAGATAATCTCACATAATTGATTTGAAACCTTTGAAATTTTGATGTAACCCATAAAATGATGAACCCCTTGTCCTTGGAAAAATTTACTCTAAATAATGCAATTAATCTAACATGAAAATGTAATTTAATGCAACTAAATGTCACTAGATTTTTGTGAAAGAACTGCAAAAGAGATATATTTTCATCATTGAGAATTGTGGAACTAGGAGTCGATACAATCCTTACTGGTGCCACTATGACCATAAGAATATGAATATGACTTTCATCTTAGTTTGTAACCTCATTTAGGAACCTGGTACAACCCTCACTAGTTGAATGACAAACTATGGGAGTATGAATACCGGTTTCAATGGATTCAATGTTACAAGTGGATTTTAGTATTAGGATATTGAAGATCTAAATAGCCAAGGCATCCTTTTGTGTAAACAAATAAAGGTTAATCCTCTTTCCTATATGAAACTCCTTGATGGTTCTTTGATGACCATGTCTTTAGATGAATTCACATAAGTTAAAGAATCTCCCTCAAATTACTCACACAAAAGCCAAGAAAATATCATGTCTCCATCATCACCAATCTAGTCGAAACATCATCGATTAGCTAATAAGATATGACTCAAAAAAATTCAAAGAAAAACTCATCAAAAATTTCAAGTGTATCGCGATGTAACAAGATTTTCAAAAATAATTCCAAACATTTTGATCATTTAGGTGTTGTCAATGTTTAATCCTAATAAAATAAGTCAATGAAACTCAAGGATCATGTTCTAGGATCAAACTGTTTAGGGTTGAACAATGATATCCATCAAAGGTTCCAACATCACTCTCCTCTGAATCTGAAAATCTACTTCTGTTGTGTGATCAAGATGGTGCACTTTTGAATCCGTTTAGTACCAAAAATCCATGATAATTTCCCCCAGGTGATAAATGTGATCAATTTGAAACTTAGGGAAAATGAGACCTAGAATGCAACAATGTAGCTGAAAGGCTTTATTATGACTTATACACAAATGATGGATGTAATGAGGATATGGAAAAATGCTATGGTGAAAGGAAAAATGTACAAATGTGACTAGGAAAAACCTAAGGGACAAAAGGCACCTATTTCTAGGTTTTCACCTTTTGGGATTATTGCTCTTTTTTGCATTTTTTGCTACCAAGGCATCTATTGCTAGGTTTTCACCAAGGCACTTTTCTCTTTTTCAAATTTTTTGGCTTTTTTTATATTTTGATCTTTTCTCCCTTTTTTGGATTTTTACTTTTTCTCATGTACAAAGAAGATGCTGACTCATCTAATACTCTTATTTGATACTCTTTCATCTGATACTCTTTCATCTAACTAGGTGTGGAACCTCTTAAGATGAATTATATTGATGGTTTCTTGTAATTCATCACCATCACAATCAGCCAATTTGTAAGTCCCTGTTCCAAAAGAAGAAACAATGACAAAAGGACCAAGCCAATTTGCTTCCCAGTTTCCTTTCTTTACCCTATTAACCTAATTTTTAGGATTCTCTGTTAATACTACATCTCCCACTTGAAAATTTCTTGGTTTAATATGCTTGCTATAATTCTGTGAGATTGAATTTCGATACACTTTCAAGTGATCATAAGCTTGTGTTTGATGTTCCTCCAACAATTCCAATTGTTGAAGTTGGGTGACCCTATAATCCTCATCTATAATTAATCCATGTAGTGACACTCTTAGGGATGGTATCTCAACTTCTAAGGGTAGAACAACTTTGACCCCATAAATAAATGAAAAAGGTGTAGCTCCGGTCAGGTATGAATACTAGTTCGATAAGACCATAATGCTAGATTGATTTGAAGGAGCCAATCTCTACCTTACTTACCAACCAATCTTTTGAGGATTTTGAGAATGTTCTTGTTGGTAGCTTCTGCTTGTCCATTACCTTCGGGATAGTAAATGGATGAAGAATGATGAGTAATAGGGAATGTGTCACAAAGGTCATCTACATCCTTGTTCTTAAACTGTATTCCATCATTTGTGATAATGGCATGAGGAATGCCATATCTGTAAATCATATGATTAAGGATGAACATGGAAATTTTTTCCCCATTGCAGCTGTTAAAGGGACAGCCTCAACCCATTTAGTGAAATACTCTTTTGTGGTGAGAATGTACTTATGTCCATTAGAAGAAGGTGGATAAATCATGCCGATTACGTCAAACCTGTTGGAAAGATTGCTAAAATGTAGACAATTATTATTTTTTCATTGATGTAAAACCTTAACTCATGAGACTATCACTGTATGTTTGAGTACCTTATCCATTGATTGATGAAGATTTGAAAAGAATGGGATAACAAGAAGACCAAGGAAATGGTTGAGTTATGAGTATACACTAGGGTAATTGATCATTTGGCACTTTGGCAGAGTGATACGTTGTTTATCTAGCACTGACAGTTCATTGGAAGGTCAATATCGAGAAAAGAAAAGTTGTTACCGACCAAAGCAAAAGGTGATGCTGAGAAAAGCAAAGATGATGTCGAGCGCTAGTGAAATGCTGAGGGAGATAGTGAAAAGCTGAGAAAAAGTATTTTGATTATTGATGAGATTTGAGATCTATGGCTGACATAATTGATTTTATTGGGATATGCATTATTAATTAAGATTGGTCCATATTCATTTAATGCATGGGAAACCGTTATTAGCACATGGATTCAATGGTTGATTAATGATTGTATTGGAGAAGTAAATTGAATGTAAAGATTGAAAGATCCATTGGATCTTACCTAACCTAAGATCTATGATCTTGATTAAGCGGCAAAAAGATTTATCTGACCTAGATGAAGAGGTATAATATAACCTACTATGGTTATTGTTATTGTATCCAAGTGTAAGGAGAAGTTGAATGCAAAGTTTTGCATAGTTAATTTACTGATTCAGAAGACCTAGCAGAGAAGGCTGAGCAGAGAAGAAGAGAGATATTGCTTGATGGATTTCCAAGAAGATCTAAAGTTTGAGATGAAAATGGAGACCACTCAGTGAATTAGCATTAGAGATAAAATTGGATGTGGATTTGCAAAGTAAGTTGTATGTATCAGATCACACCTGCTGATTACTTTCTAGCCATCGTAATAGTTCAAATCCTTTAACTAGGTTGACCTAACAGTCATTGTATAAATCCTTTGAACAAGGTGAAATTCAGATTGGAATTTTCTAATTCCTCTGAAAAGGCCACTCCTAACAGGGTGTTTAAATCCTTTAAATAGGTCACATTTGACAGTGTGTTTTGTAACCTTTAACAGGGTTGGCTCCTCACAAGGCATCACTTCAGAAGAGTGAAATTTTGGTAGCATGTTACTGGTGGTTTTTTCCATATTGGGTTTCCATGTTAAATCATGGTTTCAAAATGTGTGAATGTTATTGTTGTGTTTTACTGTTAAGTTTTTGCAAGCTTATTTCATGAGTATAGTAAACTGCACACTTTTATTGTTTATTGCTGCCAAGCAGATTTGAGTTGTTGAAGTTGATTTAAAGTTTTATATGGGCACATCTGGACCTAAGGATAACTAATTCACCCCCCTCTCAGTTATTTTGAATTCATATTAGAAATTGATATCAGAGTAGAGTTCTCTTGAAAAGTTTGAAGGTACTTAGAGATAAAGATCAAGATGTATAAAAGGGATGGACCGAAGATCAACAGGGAAAAATTTCCTGCATGGAAAAGTTTGATGAAACTTCACTTGGCTAGTATTGGTGATTTTACTAAATGACATATTGAAATATAATATGTAGCCCCTAGTGGAGTTCTGAATGCTGCACAACTAAGAGAGAAGCATGAACATAATCAAGCACTGCTAGAACTTGCATCATCTCTGAACTATCATGAATTTGAGGACATCAAAGATTGTACAAGCACAAAGTAGATGTGGGATACCTTTGCAACTATCTATGGAGGTGATATGAATGTACTAAGAGCCAAATCTAAAAGCTTGAGAGGTAAGTTTGATGATTTGAAAATGCAAGAAGGAGAAAATATATTGAAATACTATGATAGGATAAAGGAAGTTAGAAATGCTATTAGAGGAGCTAAGGGAGTCATTGATGAAGATACTATTATGAGAAAAGGTACTAAGAACACTTCTTCCTATTTATGCTATTAGAGTATCTACAATTCAAGAACTGATATGTAATCCTAATAACAATTTAACTTTGGAAAGTCTGGTAGGCAGACTTACTACATTTGAGATGTCAAATTCTGACAACTATACTCCACAAGCTCTTGAATCTGCATTCAAGTCACAAATGGTCATAAACAAATAAATGTGTGGACAGTGATAGTGACACCTCAAATGATGATCTAGAAGAACTTGAGGCACTTATGGAAAGAAGACTAGCAAGAGGAAAAGGAAAATTCAAAGGTAAACTTCCTATTATTTGTTTTTCTGGTAACAAAGTTGGTCATATTGCTGCTAGATGTCCTGACAAGAATGAGAAGGATGAAAGAAGGGACAAAAAATATAAGGATAGAAATGATGACCAAGACTATAGAAAGCACAAGGACTACAAAGATGAAGGTAAGAAATCTTTCTATATAGGTGAAGAAGCTTCTGACAGTGAATCTGACAAATCTGATGAAAATGACATAGAAGTAGTGTATGTTGCAATGAAAGATGATTCTGATGATGATGAGAAAACTACACTAATTTCTTATATGAGTAAAGGTGATCATTGGACTATTGACATTGGTTGTTCACATCACATGACTGGTGATAAGGACAAATTTGAAACCTTAGATCAATGCAAAGGTGGATATGTTAAGTTTGGTAATGATACACCTTATAGAGTCAAAGGGAAAGGATCAATTGAATTGACTAATAAGATTAGATGTGATGATGTATACTGGGTTGATGATCTTAAGTATAACTTATTGAGTGTTTCATAGCTGAACACTTCTGGTTACAAATTCGAATTCCATCATAGGAAAGCAAAGATCTATGATGCCAATGGAGAATTAGTTGGAGGTGGTGAGCAAACAAAAGTTAACTTGTTCTATCTAGATTTAGCAGAAGAGACATGCTTGTTTGCACAATATAATGATGTTTGTGATGACATGTAACTGATTAAATGTTTGACTATATTAAGTTGAAGATGATGCAAGACATTAAATCAATTAATGGTTTGTATTGTCATTGATGTCAACCTTATATCATCTGTATGGTCATATACATAATGCCAAAGACTTCAGAGAATCAATGGAACATAGGTTATGCTTTCAGCAATGCATAAAAGTCAAGTATTCACTAAGTGATAGACTACACCGGTGGAGTGCACACCATCGGTAAAGATAGAGATAAAGTCATAGTGATACCCGACAAGCAGAAGACAGTGTTGCCCGACAAAGAAGAATCACAAGATGCCCGATGAGCTAAAAATAGTGTTGCTCGATGAGAAATTCCAATGATGCCCAACGGATGGAGATCCTAAAGCTAACTGAAGTTGCACCAATGGAACTGGCAATTGTCACTGACGATGAACTATAGAATTGACTAACAGAACAGAGAGATCAGAAAATGACAAAATATCTAGCTGATAGAGCTTAAGGATAGACTTAACTAGTTGTTTTATTTGTTTTATTTGACCATAGTTAAGTAAGTGATTTAAAGATGATTTATATACCTGGCAAGAAGATAACTATGAGATAAATCAGGAGTTAAAGCCATAAATCAATTTGGCTAGATTGTTTTTCACGCCAAGAATCAAGAACCAAGAATTAAGGAATATCATGTCTATATAAGAGACAAGTATAATTCATTTCCGTAAGTAATCAGATACATGGGGGAGTGAACTGATAGAAGATACTAAAGAGAAACTGATGAAGGATAAACTTCATGCAGTCCTAGTCAATCAAGCTAAGGGTGAGCTAAAGAATTCTGCAGACACCGATGAATAGAAAAGCACAGCATCACAGAGAAGAAAGAGTTAAGTACAAAGGAATTGAATTGATACATTGATCAGAAAGATATTGTAAGTAAATAGATCTGAAAATCTGCAATTCAGTTGCATTAGAAATAGGTCATTTTGTTTCAGTTTGACCATTGAAGCATTAAGTTTCTTAATAGAGCAGGACTTAACAGTCTTTTGTAATTGAGGTATATCCTAACAGATTACTAGAAGGTTGACTCGTGATAGTAGCATCGGTCTTACCTAAAGCCTATTGATAGTCTACGAAGAAGGCTGATTCAAGGATGGTAGTAAGATTAGCGTAAAGCCTATTGACAGTCATGAGACTGATTCAAGGATGGTAGCGTAGATGCCAGATACTTAGTGACAATCTATGTATAAAAATCCTCTAACAAGGTCGCACTTAACCATGTGTTTGTAACCTTTAACAGGGTTGGCTCCTAATAGGGCTCACTTCAGA
>MU227563.1:484901-495003 GCA_018584345.1 Thuja plicata
CTTCTAGCTCTTCATCAGTTTCTTCATTCTCATTATGATTAGAGATGTGTGAGGATTTCTTACCGTGGATTGAAGCTTTGAAGGTTGTTTCATTCTTAGGTTCAGTCTTCAATCTTGATATCTCAAACGCAAAGATTTTGCTGATCAAAGTCTATCTCTTGAAGTTTTGTGAGAATTGCATAGTTTCCTCTAGAATACTGATCTTGTTTTCATAGTCTGATGTCAAGGTAGTTAACAACTTATCCATTATATCTTCTTCTATTATTTCACCACCATTGTTCTTGATTCCAGATACTACTTCATTTATCCTTTTATTGTAAGCTCTAATGTTTTCTTCCAGTAACATCTCAAGACTGTTGTATTTCTTCTTCCATGTCTTTCTGCGTGCATTCTTTGCTTGAACATCTCCTTCAAACATGTCTTCTAAATACTTCCATATGGTATATGCTTTTTCAATCTTCTTGATTTTGGAAAATTCACTGTTAGATAAGGCGCTAATTAGGGCTTCTTTGGGAATTGCATTATTGGTAAATGTTTCATTTTGTCTATTAGTAGCATCATCCTTTGCAAGGTCTTTCAGAGACGGAATTATCCTCTTGTGTGGAAATTTCAAAGATCTCAAATCCAATGCACTATAGATGTGTTATCATTTTGTTTTTCCAATCCAAATAATTCTCTCGATCGAACTTAGGGCTTTCTTTTCTGAATTAAGACATCTTGATCTACCTTAAGCTATTAGGCTTCTTCTCCAAGGTAGTTGGCTCTGATACCAATTGTTAGAATACTTAGGGATAACTAAGAGGGGGGAGTGAATCAATTATCATCAAATTTATCTTTATCTTCTACTTATTAATACAGATTGATACAAAGTAAATGCACATTCCGATAACACATCAATTTGGTTATGGGGAAACCAAATGGTAAAAACCCCGGTGGGAATTAGCACCTATAAAGAACTATACTATTTATAGTAATCCCTGTTAAAAGATCTTCCAATCCTGTTAGGAGTTGTTCATTACAATGCAATAGTATAGTGACCTGGTTAAGGGTCTGACCTTGTTAGGAGTCTTTTACAATAACCTTGTTAGGGGTGGTGGACTCACTATCCAAGGACTCACTATCCAAGTGGTGAAGGCTACAACCTTCTGGTTATTTGATACACACTGTATCAACAAGGTGAACTGATGTTTGTGACACTGCTTGTCTGATCAGTTCCTTTTGTTCGTCGATGCTTTAACCTCTTGTAAAGCACTATAAAAATCTTATCTATATTCTGAAAGCTTCAACTTCAATATCTATATTATCAACATATGATAAATATAGCTCTGCTACTTTAACACTCTGCTCTGCTTTTCTTATCTCTGGCTTTCGCAACTCTTCTTATCACAAATGACCTTCTATAAGTACATACACCAATTATGAGATCATGGGACCTGTAAGACAACTCTTCTTAACATACTTGTTAGCTCTATTAAGCGCGCAAGCATAATTACAACCACGCAAGTATAAACTAAATAAACACGTCGCTTCACTAAGTCGACTTCACCAAATTAACCATAACTTTGCAATCTTCTTAAAATACATTTGGTGCCTTTAGATTAATATCAAAAACTCATAACTCATCAAGAATATACACACGCATATCCTAAAGATAGGAACAACTTAATAAACATGTTACATATGTCAGCCTTAAACCGTTATTCCTCCAGAACTATAACCGTTAATAAAAGAATTACATATCTTTACTTAAACATCATATCTGGGTCTATGTGTATGAAAATAGAATAATAAATATGTCAACAATATGTATGTATCCACACAAGTCTTCATGTCATCATATGGATAAGTACATATAGAAGTACTACTATGTATTATATGTTGTCATCAATGACAAACATACAATCAATCAACTATTCAGAATCAAATCTCCAACAATTTGCATATGGCATAAGAGGCTATGTCATGTTAACTTTGATAACTTGGTAAGCATAAGTAAATTTAAAAAGGCTAGAGGGATGCCTAAGTTAAAGAAACCTAAGAATGCAATGTGTAAGCAATGTCAGTTGGGAAAAATGACTAAATCTAGTTTTAAAAGAAAAACTCATACTTCTGAGAATATTTTGGAATTGGTTCATACCGACCTTTGTAGACCTATTGGTGAGAAAAGTTACTGTGGAGACAAATACTTTATTCTATTTGTAGATGACTACGCTAGGATGATGACTGTTATGTTTCTCAAAGAAAAATCTGATGCATTTCACTTATTTAAATGGTACTTGGCAAAATTTGAAAAGGAAATAGGTAAGAGACTGAAATGTCTGAGATCTGACAGAGGAGGAGAGTTTATTTCTAATGAGTTTAACAGGTTCTGCAATGACCGAGGGATAAAAAGATAGATGTTAGCACCTAGGATGCCGCCACAAAATGGTATAGATAAAAGAAAAAATTAATCTATCATGGACTGTGCTAGAACATTAATGATGGAGAAAAAGGTTGTACAAAAATATTGGAGAGAAGTTGTAAGTACAGTTGTTTATACCTTGAATAGAGTACAAGTCAAGAAAGGTACAAATTCTACACCTTATGAGCTATGGTATAGATATGCACCTACTGTAAGTTACTTTAAAGTCTTTGGGAGAAATTTTTTTATACTGAAGGATAAAAAAAATGGTAAACTTGATGCTAAAGGAGAAGAATGCATATTTCTTGGATATTCTACTAAGAGTAAGGCATACAAATGTTTGAATTCTAACACTAAAAAAATTGTGGAAAGTGCAAATGTTAGAATTGATGAATATGCAGAAAGAAATGAAGCTGAAAGCATGATTGAACCTGAAAGTTACATATCATTCATATATCCTGAAGAAGAGGATTCTAATGAAATTGAAAATGAAGTTGTCGAGCAACAGTCTGCACCTGCTGAGACACAGAATGACATTATTGGGCAATAGGAAGTGACTGTCAAGCTATCTGATGGAGATGTTGAGTCACAGTTTCACCCTGAATTGAACTTGAATGATCAAAATGAAGTTGAGGAAGAGACTACTTTGGAAAAATATGTAAGAAGGCACCATAAAACTGATCAAATCATAGGAGCAAAGGATTCTAAAATTATGACAAGAGGCAAATTAAGAGAAGACACATGTTTGTTATGTATTTTGAGCCTAAGACAGTAAAAGATGCTTTGGACAATGAAGACTGGATTCAAGCCATGAATGAAGAGATAGCTGAGATTGAAAAGAATAAGACATGGACACTATTACCTAGACCTGACAACAAAAATGTAATTGGTACAAAGTGGGTATTAAAAAACAAGCTGAATGAACATGGAGAGGTAACAAGGAATAAAGAAAGACTTGTATGCAAAGGTTATGTACAAGAGGAAGGAATTGACTATGGAGAGAAATTCACTCTAGTTGCAATATTGGAGGGTGTCAGAAATCTACTTTCATATGCAGCCTACAAAGGATTTAAATTCTATCAAATGGATGTGAAATCTGTGTTTCTAAATAGGATACTAGAAGAAGAAGTATATATTGAACAAGTTGATGGATTTGTTGACCCAAGTAAGAGGAACATGGTTTGCAGACTCCATAAGGTGTTATATGGACTGAAGCAAGCACCAAGAGCATGGTATGAAAGATTGCACAATTATCTGATGAAGATTGGATTTGCAAGAATAAATCAAAACAACAATCTGTATCTAAAGATAGAGCAAGGTAAAGGAATTTTATTGGCTGAAATTTTTGTGGATGACATCATATTCAGTGGACAAGATATGATATGTAAAGCATTTTCAAAAGAGATGCAAACTGAATTTGAAATGTCTATGTTTGGTGAGATAAAATTCTTTGTTGGACTACAAATACATCAAATGAAGAATGGTATCTATATTACACAATCAAAATATATCAAAGAGATACTAAATTTTTTTGGTATGGAAGATTCAAAACTAGTGAGTACACCCGTGGCTACTAGATAGAAGTTGATAAAGAATGATGATACAAAAGAGGTAAATCAAACACTATACAGATCAATGATTGGTAAGCTGCAATATGTTGTACATAGTAGACCTGATATTGCATTAGTAGTTGGAATTTTTGCTAGAATTTCTGCTAATCCAAAAGAGACACATATAATGGCAGTAAAAAGAATTCTGAGATATTTGAAAGGTACAGAAGACTATGGCCTATATTAAAAAAAGAATGAAAAGTTTGAACTCAGAGTCTATAATGATTCTGACTGGGCTGGTAATGTTGATGATAGAAACAGCACCACAAGAGGAGCATTTCTTTTAGGGAAAATATTAGTTTCCTAGACAAGCAAGAAACAAAATTGTAGCTCACAATCTACAGCTGAAGCCGAGTATGTGGCAGCAGCAGTTAACTGTTCAAACATTGTGTGGTTGAAGATATTACTGAAAGGTATGAAAGAGGAGATCACATAACCAGTTGTTATATATTGTGATAACATGAGTGCCTTAAATATTTCTAAAAATCTTGTAATTCACTCTAAGAAAAAATATATAGCTATCAAGTATCATTACTTGAGAGAGCTATTACAGAAGAAGGAAGTGAGATTGGAATATGTGAACACTAAAGAATAGTTGGTAGACATATTTAAAAAAGCATTACCCAAGGATTTTCATGAGTATCTAAGCAATAAATTGGGGTTAATTCCCCTAGCTGAGGCTAACTAGTTGGGAATGGTACAGTTGCATCAAATGTTTTAATCAGAACACTTGACACATTGATTCACAGTAGGTCACATTTAAATTAGGATGCTACCTAAAAACTATGAAGTGGAAAACTAGAATAGAAAAGTAAATCAGTCACACACAAGATGACAGGAACAACATGATACAAAAAAAAAAGAACAAAGGAATTTGCATGATGAAGATGTCAACATCTTTGGCATTGTTGTCAAAGAGGGAGATTATTGCTAAAAAAATAGGTAACAACAAATACAAGGGAGATATTACTGAAAGAGGGAGCTGAATAGTAACAACAAACATTAGTGTGATTATAGACATAGAGAGAGTCAGAATGAAGCTAAAGACATTAATGAAGATTTGTTCATATTAGGAACACAGGCACTTTTTGGATTGTATGGTAGCTTTGGTTGGAAATTATTGTTTTATAGTTTAGTGTTGCCATCAATGCCAAAGAGGGAGATTGTTGGAAAGATTCCTACAATGTAGACAATTGTTATTTTTTCATTGATGTCAAACCTTAACTCGTGAGACTATCATTGTATGTTTGAGTACCTTATCCATTGATTGATGAAGATTTGAAAAGAATGGGATAACAAGAAGACCAAGGAAATGGTTGAGTTATGAGTATACACCAAGGTACTTGATCATTTGGAACTTTGGCAGAGTGATACGTTGTTTATCTAGCACTGATAGTTCACTAGAAGGTCAATGCCAAGCAAAGCAAAGTCATTTCCAAGAAAAGTGAAAGGTGATGTTGAGCAAAGCAAAGATGATGCCAAGCGCCAGTGAAATGCCGAGGGAGATAGTGAATAGCTAAGCAACATTATTTGATTATTGATGAGATTTGAGATCTATGGATGACATAATTGATTTTATTGGGATATGCATTATTAATTAAGATTGGTCCATATTCATTTAATGCATGGACAACCATTATTAGCGCATGGTTTCAATGGTTAATTAATGACTGTATTGGAGAAGTAAATTAAATGTAAAGATGGAAAGATCCATTGGATCTGACCTAACCTAAGATCTATGATCTTGATTAAGCGACTAAAAGATTTATCTGACCTAGATGAAGAGGTATAATATAACCTACTATGGTTATTGTTATTGTATCCAAGTGTAAGGAGAAGTTGAATGCAAAGTGTTGCATAGTTAATTTATAGATTGGAAAGACCTAGCATAGATGGCTGAGTAGAGAAGTAGAGAGAGATTGCTTGACAGATTTCCAAGCAGATCTAAAGTTTGAGATGAAAATGGAGGTCACTCAATGAATTAGCATTAGAGCTAAAACTAGATCTAGATTTGCAAAGTATGTTGTATGTATGAGATCACTCCTTTTGATTACTTTCTAACCGTTGTAACAGTTCAAATCCTTTAACCAGGTTGGCCTAACATTCATTGTATAAATCCTTTGAACAAGGTGACATTCAAATTGGAATATTCTAAGTCCTCTGATAAGGCCACTCCTAACAGGTGTTTAAATCCTTTAACCAGGTCACATTTGATAGTGTGTTTTGTAACCTTTAATAGGGTTGGCTCCTCACAGGGCATCACTTCAGAAGAGTGAAATTTTGGTAGCATGTTACTGGTGGTTTTTCCCATATTGGGTTTCCACGTTAAATCATGGTGTCAAAATGTGTGAATGTTATTGTTGTGTTTTACTGTTAATTTTTTGCAAGCTTATTTCACGAGTATAGTAAACTGCACACTTTTGTTGTTTATTGCTGCCGAGCAGATCTGAGTTGTTGAAGTTGATTTAAATTTTTATATGGGCACATATGGACCTAAGGATAATTGATTCACCCCCCCTCTTAGTTATTCTAAATTCATATTAACAAAAACCCCATTGATAAAATGGTCAATGGTGTAACAAATGGACGTAATTCTTGTGCTGGTACATGGATCATGTCTCCATGGTATTAACATTTTGCACAAACCTTTGCAAACTGAAAAACATCTCTTTCTAAGGTTTTCCAAAAGTACCCCATGCATAGGATTTTCTTAGCTAAGTTTAAACCACTCAAATGTGACCCACAAATCCCCTTGTGGACATATTTTAAAGCTAATTTTGATTCATCTTCCTCTAGACATCTAAGAAGCATTCCATCAAGACCCTTATGATACAATGTGTCAGAAAGGATGGTGTAACGAGCCACTTGTCTTATGAAATTTTGATTTTGAGCACAGGTTTGGTCTTTTAGGTAGGCATAAATGGGTCCATACCATGGTGAGTCATGTCCATTTAGGAGGGCAATAATTTAGGAATCAGGTAGGTCAAATTCTAGTTTAACCAATTCTTCCACCAAGAACTCATACCTTGCATTTTGATCGGGCATTTGAAGCAAAGATGCCAAGGTAGCCATTGCATCCGCTACTCTCTTCTTGTCACATGGGATTTGTTCAAAAGTAATCAAAGAAAAGTAATTTTTCTAATCATCCACCAATTTTTTGTAAGGCATCAATTTTTCATCCTTGGTATTATATTCATTATTGACTTGATTAATGACTAATTGAGAGTCCCCATAGACTTGCAATTCTGTGAAATTCCATTCTAAGGTCATCTTGATACCTATGACCAAAGCTTCATACTCCACAATATTGTTTGTGCAAGGAAAAATAACTTGTAAGATTTTGGGATTGTGTAACCTTGAAGTGTGATCAAAAGAATGCCTACCCCACTACCATTTTTGGTATAAGATCCATCAAAGTATAAGGTCCATGTCTTGGCTTCCATATTGAGAATCTTGGAATCAGGAAAATCCACTTGAATTGGATGTGTAGATTCTAAAGGATATTTGTCCAATTGATCTACAATAACTTGACCTTTGATTTCTTTCCTATCCACATACTCAATGTCGAACTCACTAAGCACCATTACCCATTTTGCAATCCTTCCAGTTAGAGCTATTTTTCTATGTAGATATTTCAATGGATCAATTTTGGCTATTAGCTTCACCTTATGCATCAACATATAATTTCTTAACTTTTGAGAGGAAAATACCACTGCTAGACAAGCCCTTTCCATGAAGCTATATTTTAATTTATATTTGATCAATTTTCTACTCAAGCAGTAGATAGCTCTTTCTTTTCCTTAATTATCCTCTTGTGCCAATAAGAACCCTAAAGATTTTTCCATTGCTGATATATAGAGTAATCAAGTATGTTTTCAACAATGTAAAAGCTTTATCACACTCCTCATCCCATGTGAAGATGGTGTCTTTATGTAGCAACCTTGTGAATGAATGGGATTTTTCCGCCAATTGAGAAATGAACCTCCTTATAGATTGAAGTCTTCCTTGAAGTGACCTCATTTGACTAATATTATTTGGAATGTCCATGTCCATTATTTCTTGTATCTTTTGAGGATCTACTTCAATGCCTTTTGCAAAAACAATGTACCCTAGGAGTTTTCCGGATTGTACCCCAAAAGCACACTTCTTTGTGATGACATGTAACTGATTGAATGTTTGATAATGTTAAGTTGAAGATAATGCAGACATTAAAATAATTAATGATTTGTATTGTCATTGATGTCAACTTGATATCATCTATACGGTCATGTACATAATGAAAAAGACTTCAGAGAATCAATGGAACAAAGGTTATGCTTTCAGCAATGCATAAAATTCAAGTATTCACTAAGTGATAGACAACACCAATAGAGTGCACACCATCAGTAAAAGAAAAAGAGAAAATTCACAGTGATACCTGAAGCGAAGAAGACAGTGTTGCCTGATGAAGCAAAACCACAGGATGCCCGACAAGCTGAAAATAGAGTTGCCCAATGAGTAAAATCTAATGATGCCCAACGGATGGAGATCCTGAAGCTAACTGGAGTCACACCGACAGAACTGTCAGTTGTCACTGATGACTTATTGCAAAGTTGACCAATAGAACAAAGAGTTTAGAAAATGAAAAAATATCTAGCTGGCAAGAGCTAAAGATAGACTTAACTGGTTTTTTTCTTTGTTTTATTTGACCAGAGTTAAGTGATTGATTTAAAGAAGATTTATAGAATTGGAAAAAATATAACTACGAGATAAATCAGGAGTTATGCTTTAAATCAGATTGGCTGGATTGTTTTTCACACCAAGAATCAAGAATCAATAAATATCATGTCTATATAAGAGACAAACTTAATTCATTTCTATATGCACGAGAAGGGGAGTGAATAGAAAGAGGATGCTAAAGAGAAACTGATGAAGAATAACTTCATATAGTCCTGATCAATCAAGCTAAAAGAGAGCTAAAGAATTTTGTAGACACTGAAGAATAGTGAAGCACAACATCACAGAGCAAAAAGTGTGGAGTGCAAAGAATTGAATTGATACATTGATCAGAGAGGTAATGTGCTTAAATAGATCTGAAAATCTACAATTCAAAGTTGCATCATAAATAGGTCATAATGTTTCAGTTTAACCATTAAAGCATCAAGTCTCTTAACCAAGTAGGACATAATAGTCTTCTATATATTGAGGTACATCCCAAGGAGTGCCAAAAAGGTTGATTCATGAAAGTAGCATTGGACTTTCCCGATATCTATTGAAAGTCTAAGCAAGAGGCCGATTCAAGGATGGTAGCAATATATGACCAATACTAAGTGACAACCTCTATGTATAAAATCCTCTAACAAGGTCACACTTAACAGTGTGTTTGTAACCTTTAACAGGGTTGGCTCCTAACTGGGCTCACTTTAGAAGAGTGAAAATTTGGGGTACCGGTCCTGTTAGCACTTTTTCTTGCAACACTTACCTAATGATGATAGTATACCTTGTATACTTGAATGTAACCTCTTTTAGGCAAGAGAAAGGCTAACTACTAAGGATTGGATAATATCCTTCTTCATTTTTGAGCTCCACAGACTCAGGCAGGTTTTACCTTTAAAAGATTACTGATATTTTATCCTATGTATTTACTGGATTATTTCATTCACTGGTTATGTACCTAAAACCTCACTATAACAAATTATAGTATACTTTAGAGATTGCAATGATTAATTTGAAACAGAGTATTATAAGCCAGGCTATGGTTTTGATAACATGAACCAATGAGACAAGGATTTGCATCCTTCTTCCTTTTGTCTTCAGGAGGGATAACCTAATGATTCACTCTCCAAGGAATCACTAAAATGGACACTATCCTACTGACATGAGTCCTTAATGAGTTCAGCTCATTTGTTCTAAAAACTAGATGAAATTGATTAATTTGTGTATAACTGAATGGAGAAAACACATTCTCAACAAACTCTAGATCAGTGCCTATTCCTTGGGCAAAGAGTCAATGAAAACATATGTCAAAAATAAAAAACTAATGCAATACTGAAGAATGCCTTACAAACTTCATACAATCCAGATTGGATGCCTTACAAACAATCTACTCAAC
>MU227564.1:28970-46394 GCA_018584345.1 Thuja plicata
TTAATGCTTCAATGGTTAAACTGAAACAAAATGACCTGTTTCTAATGCAACTAAATTGCAGATTTTTAGATCTATTTACTTACAATATCTTTCTGATCAATGTATCAATACAATTCCTTTGTACTTATCTCTTTCTACTCTGTGATGCTATGCTTTTTTGTTTGTCGGTGTCTGCAGAATTCTTTAGCTCTCCCTCAGCTTGATTGATCAGGACTGCATGAATTTAATCCTTCATTAGTTTCTCTTCAGCATCTTCTTTTAGTTCACTCCCCCGTGTATCTGATTGCTTGTATGAAGTGAATTATTCTTGTCTCTTATATAGACATGATATTCCTTAATTCTAGGTTCTTGATTCTTGATTCTTGGCATGAAAAACAAATCTTCTTGCCAACTGTACAAATCACTTACTTAACTGTGGTCGAATAAAACAAATAAAACAACCAGTTAAGTCTATCCTTTAGCTCTGCTAGCTAGATATTTTGTCATTTTTTGATCTCTCTATTCTGTCAGTCAACTCTGTAGTTCATCGCCGGTGATAACTACCAGTTTCGTCAGTGTAGCTTCAGTTAGCTTCAGGATCTCCGTCCGTCGGGAATCATTGGATCTTGCTCATCGGGCATCCTTTGATTCTACTTCATCGGGCAACACTGTCTTCTACTTGCTGGGCATCACTGTGACTCTATCTCTGTCTTTATCGATGGTGTGCACTTCGCCGGTGTAGTCTATCACTTAGTGAATACTTGACTTTTATGCATTGCTGAAAGCATAACCTTTATTCCATTGATTCTCTGAAGTCTTTGGCATTATGTATATGACCATACAAATGATATCAAGTTGACATCAATGACAATACAAACCATTAACTGATTTAATGTCTTGCATCATCTTCAACTTAATATAGTGAACCATTTAATTAGTTACATGTCATCAGTAGGCATATACTATATACCTAAGGTTAGTAATATGAAGATACTACATGGTATCTTTTTTCATCATATTAATTACATCCCCTAAGTCTATTAAGGTATTTTTAACTCTAATATCATTAATAATGACTATAAATATTGGGCTACCAGGATCAGTATACTTGGGCTACCAACTTACCAAGCATAATATCTACTAACTGACCAAGAACATGGACTATTTATGGATCTTTCTTCTTCCTACTTGGTTTCTTTAGACAAGCTTCTTTAACAACTTTACCATACATAGGAACATCTTTTCTAGCTTGGAAGAGAGGTATCTTAACACATATATGTTTCAACTAGTCTAGAATATCAAATATTAATTCCTCTTAGCTATTTAAACAGTGAAATAGGAAGAATTTATTTCTCTAATTTCTTAGTAGACATATCAATTATAATTGGAGGGGTTGATGCTAGAAATTTTTTCCCAGACCTCAAATGGATATCACTGATATTGAGAGAATAGGTAGGGTTTTGGTTTAGGTATGTAGAGTAAACAATTTTCTATTGTTGTTTGTTATTAGGATTAGGGACATGTTGCGCAGGTAAATGAGTGGGCTTAGGAGCATTAAAATTGACTGCATGAGGTGGCATTAATGCTACTTGTTGAGGTTTCTAAGGTGGTTAAAGATAACCATCTTGATTTGTCCATTTCTGACGTCTTCTCTATTATGGGGCTTGATTCTAGTTACCCTGAGGTGGTTTCCATGATATTTGAGGTTGTGACCAATTTCCTTGAGGTTTCTGCTAGTTTCATTGAGGATTCTATCATTGAGGAGAAGGGGTTTGACAATTTGGTCAGGTATTTTGAGGAATATTCCAAGGCTGAGGTGGATATTCTCCAAGGTTTGGGGAATATTGGGATTATCACTGATTATTATAAGAATTTGAATAAGGACCACTAAAATTTAAGGGGACTTGTGGCATACCTTGTCTTGGATCCCATGACCTCTTTTGTGTAATGAAGAAAACCTGGTCATCATGTCCTTCCACTGGCTTGAATTCAATAGGAATTGGTTATCTTTCTATGTTAGCCACCATCTTGCATCTGAAATCCTTCTTCTGTCTATAGTGAGGACAAAACTATGCTATAATTTCCTCAACCTTCTCATGCTTCTTTTTGGCTTGCATTGTATCCAACTTTGTAGCCATATTGTTTATGATGTCCTTCTTGAAATATGATAGCAAGTGTGTTGTTTTTTGTCTTGGAAACTCCATTGGTAGATGACTTGCCCATAGTAGCTTGATAACCTCTTCCCTTCTTGGTAGCTGCTATAGAATAATTTAAGCATATATTTTTGAGATTATTCCAGGATACTTGAGTGATGTCTCGTCCTTTCATAAGATCCAAAGTTTTAGTACAACCTCCATTGATTCCTATTATAAACAACAACCTTTGAGACTTTTTATTAAGCTCATTGAATGGAGACTTCTTCAAACTAAATACAAATCATGAAATGTAGTCCTCGAAACTCTCATTTTATTATTTCTGCATTCTAAAGATGTTATTCCCTTTATCTCCTATGTAATAATATTTGTACTTGAGAAGGAACATTCCCTTCATATCATCCCAAGTTCTCACAAAATCTCTCCCTAGGCTCATAAACCATCTTAATGTTGATTCCTTCAGAGTAGCAGGGAACAAATTGAGTCTACTAGCATCTGTGGTGTAATCATAGCTTCTACAAAGAATATAAAACTCAAACAAGAATGTATATGGATCCTCAATTATCAAGCCATAGAACTTAGGCAGTACTAAAGCTGGAATGTTTTTGAGATTATTATTTTCATTTTTCTCAGTTATTGTGTGTGATAAAATGTGTGATCAATATCTACAACCAAACACTTTAATAAACTATTATATCCAAAGGGTTAGTGAAAACATAAGATTCAAAGCACTATCATAAAAACCCTAGAAACTAGCTTATTTCTTCCTAGTTGAAGCGAGTATGATTCTGATAGATGTCCATCAGATTGGACATAGAGAAATCGGTGACTTGAGTACTCCAAAATGGAAGATTCAATGCAAAGAAGATGAGCAAGATGCATAGACTTTCATACTTGGCTCTCAAAACTTAGAAAATTAAAGATGCAATGAACTATAAAGATATGATTGATATTGAAACAAAAATGGAAATGTATAAGCTACTAAAGTAAGAACAATGCAGCTACCATTAAGATATGAAAGGAAACTAGAATTCCATTAAGCTAAGAAATGAAGCTAACAATGCAAGAATGTAAGAAACTACTATGAAAGCAAAGAACTATGAATGCACTAATGAGCTCTAGAATGAAAATAGCATTATAAATCTACTCCAAATCTTCTTGTTATGAATGAGAAAGGGGAGCTATCCTTTTTATAATAGATTCCAAGGAAGGAGTAGTTGATATTAAGAGGCAAAAGAGATTGATCAATGGTGGAGATGAAATTTACCTTAATCCATGTGAGATGATAAAGTGATTTTGATTGGTCAACTTTGTGGAGAATAAGGCAAAATTGGTATTTTACCTTTTTATTTGTTTTATTTTGATTTTTGAGTGCACACACATGTGTAAATGGGTTCACTTTTTGAACTAAGGAATTTTTGATTTATCCCAATGTTTTATGCTTTTTGGGTTTAGGCTTTGATGATTTGATTCAATAAGAAAGGATTAATTATATAAGCAAGTTTGATTAAAAGCTCAATAATTTAGAGTCTAGCGATATTGTCTTAGATTTATGATTTATTAAGACCAAATATTTTAGAAAAGGGGGCTATGGGTTTTCTAGATCATTTTTAGGTGATTAAAGTTATAGGGAATTCAAAAGTTGGTTGATCCGTCCTTGGATGTTTCACTAGGGGGTTTCTTGGTTTTTCTAGTTGGTTCCTTGGTTGATAGACAACCAAAGAAAGTTGACCACCAATTTGAGAAAATGGGTCCCCAAGTGGGGAAATATTCAAATGGGAAAATATATCAGCAAAGGGAGTTGGATCAACCGGGTCTTCTTCTAAGGAAGAGGAAAATGGGTCTAAAATTGCAATGGCATTGGAAAAAGGGTCTTCTTCTTCTTCTTCTTGAGGAACACAAATATCTCCTACATGATTTCCAAGATAAGGATCATTGGGAATAAATATTTCTTGGGCATCTCTTCTTCTTTCTCTATGCATGTAGATTGATAAATTTGACTAACTTGAGATGGAAGGAAATTTGAAAATTAACTGAACTAAGGAAAAATAAAGAAAACTGAAAAAAAACATGAAATGAACTGAAATCATAACTCATGGCTGAAAAAGGTCCTTAGTTTTTCTTTCCTAATTAGATCAATAACTAGGTTATAAAACACAACTCAGGGATTGGAAATCCATGATGAGAAGCTATCTTTCTTATAGAAAATGGTTATTTACTTTTTCAACCTAAGGCATGTGATATTGAAATGGGCCAACACTATATGTGCACTAAGTTCCTACCAAAGCCATGCTATCCTACATTTTGTGGGTACACACTATTAGTACTCTCAAATTTTGGAGAAATTTGGAGTGACTAAGTGAAAATTTCTCTAAGGCAAGGAGAATACCCTCATTAAGTTTGTGAAGGGGCTTACTTTGAATGCGTACAAAAAGAGACCTGATGTTTTCTATAAGAAACTACTTGGGAGACATGTTCCTCAATTATCCTTGAACAAATATAATAGGTTCCAGCTCTCATATTTCAGTTTTGATTTGTTTTGGAGATAGCCATTTGGAGGATTTCACTCAAATCTGCACTTTGCACTTATTCAATGTTTCCTAAATAACCCACTTCAGAGGTTTGTATCTTGAGCCCATTTGATAGTCATAGAATAAGGGTTGTTTCAATATGTTGTAGGCATGAAATTGAACCTCCATGCCCATTTTAAGACCCTTGTGAGTTTATGTGCACAGTTTACCAAAGCCTTTCTATTTGTCATTTATTCTGTTTGTCTGAGTGTCAAGTGCAGAATTGCAGAATGACCTACTTTGAGGTCTTACAAGTTGTACCTAGATGAATGTTATAAAGAAATGATTGTTTCTTTGCATGGGAAAACTAGAAGTGTACCTTCTTAAAGAGTTTTAAACTTTGATCAATTCAGTTGATCACTTTGCCAAGCCCATTCCAAAACCAATTTATGCATGTTTGCTGTTTTAATTTCAAGAAGTTAGTAAAGGACTGACTTTGCAGATTAATGTTGGTTGACCTGTTGACCATCAGAGAAATCTAGTTGGAATTTCATAATACCTTTGTGAAAATGAACCTATATCCAAGGTCTCCGATCTTAAGGTGAGCATTTGGTGAGTTTGTGAAATTAGAACCAAAGGTGTTTTATGCAATTTCCCAGTATGGGCATAATTGATTTTGGAGAACATTCATCTTTAAAGGTTTGTACCTTTTTATCGGATGATTATTTTGAGATGAGACTTGTTTCCTAGTACTCCATATATGAAACTCTACTACTAGGACAGTGGTCGGGCCTCAAGGCATGGGTTTCTATTTTTGCAAAGGTTAATCCACATGAAGTTTATGATGTTTTTATATTTGCATCTCCACAATTTTTTCACGATGGCTATGTTTGATCATGGATATCTTGCACCCAATTTTGAATTAGATAAAATATTTCAATGCACATACTCATTGTGTTTGAACGAATCTCTATGCCAGGTGTCGGGGACCCTTGATGCAATTCAGTCAGTTTTCTAGGCCAAGTCCAGAGGCCAATTATTAGTTTTGGGTCACAATACATGAATATTTAGAAGTTGATTTTAATAATCACCCACTTGATGATTTTTGTTCCGCATACATGGGGATTTCATTAAAGTTGTTTGAGACTAGAAAATTGGTTTCAGTTTAAAATGCTTTAGGTTGGGCTTCACAATGGGATCCAAACTTCATCATAATTAAAGGGCAGGATGACCAGGCATTAAATAAGATTTTATTTAAATTATTTTTAATGATTTCAATAGTACTCTTAAATGATATTCTTGTAGATAGATGGTCATTTGGTTGTTAAGAATGGTTGGAAAGAGGAAGCATTTGGTAGGCCCATTGTCTAAAGCCGCAAAGGAAAAGATTGCATAATGGGACTCACAGGTGTAATGCCCAGTTCCACAACTTTCATAGCATCCTCCTTGCCGCGCCATAGAGCTATGGAAAGAAGCTTTAGTTTATGCATTTAAGAGAATGCACTGGGTAGGATTAATGCCAAGATTCAACAACCTTTGCCAACATTCCTTCCTACGCATGGGTTTTCAAACTTCCAAGCAAATTGCAATACGCAGGAGATTTTTCAAATGGGTTCGTGTAGCTTTCTTCTTGATTTGATTTCATTATGGTTTTATAAACTTAAAACAAATGACAACTAGAAGATATGGCTTGCGCAAGGTGGATAGAGGTGGAAGGATTTTGCATTTAAAAAAACACTTTAAATGCCAATGCATTTGGTAGATGTATATGCCATGTAGCCTGTGCAAGTGAAGAAGGTGCTGCACTGGTGAAGGAGTTTTTAAAACTTCTCATGCAAATGCTTTTAGGTAGATGTTAAAGGTTACTGCATTAGATTTGGAGAGGGGCTAGGTGTTTTTTTTAAAAAACACAAAGCAAATGCATTTGGCAGGTTTTGATTTGCCAAGTTTTTGTGCAATAACCATAGAGGGAGGCCTGCGTAAGGAAAAGACTCATCAAAAAATGCAAATAAAAGCATGAAAATGTGGAAACACAGACAATGAAAGATCACAAGAGAAGATGCTATGCAATCAGGGACAAAAGGAGAGGCCAACCCATGAGAGTAAACATGGAAGAAAAACATTTAAAACCTTAATGCAAGAAAATTCCTGCACATGGAGGCAGACATGTTGAAAGTTTCAAGCAGATGTTATTGGCAGTAAGAGGAGGCTATGTAGCATTGAAGGAGATAACTGGAGCCTTCGCCAAACACTAAAGAGAGCCCACACATTAAAAAGACCTGCACATGATAAGAAGGAGATAAGAGGGAAGTTAATGCAAGTAAAGGAAGCTGGAAGTTGTTTTGCCAAGATGTCTACACAAGAGGCTACGCAATGAGAGAGAAGAGGTCTACGCAACATTAACATGGGCCCACAAGGTACATTATTCAACAAGATACCCAACACAATATGAAGATGGTGTCCTACACAATTTGAAAGGATTCTGCTCGCATGGAAACATGGAGGCATGACATGTGAACTGTTTAAAAGAAAATCCAAACCAAATGCAATTTGCAAAATAAAAAAGACTACTTTGAGGAGTAAGAAAAAGGATGCCTGCGCATGATGCCATGGCAAAGGTATGTGAACCAAATGCAATATGGCAGGTCTATTAACAAGGAGATGCTACGTGGTAGAGACATGAGGATGCGCATGAAACCAAAGACCATCATAAACATTTAAATACAATGCAATGACAATAGGATATGCACAAAAATGTGCGCAATAAGTAGCTCCAGGGTGTAAAAAAAAAGAAGGCTGCGTAGGAGATGGAAGCATGCATAGGCACAGTTTGTTTGAAAAAGGAGAAAATGCATTATGCCACATTGGTTAGGTGAGTAACCTTTTAGGTTCTTTTAAAATGTTTGCACTTGTAAGCATTGTAAAGAAAGAGCCATGAGATGCATTGGTGGGCCCTTGGCTGGTGGAATCCTGGCAGTGGTGGGTCCCATAATTTTGGGCACCAACATGCAAAGAGCTTTAAAACTTCAAAGGGCAATAATCCCACATTGATCCTAAAAGGTGAACTTCAGTGGTTTAAAACCAAAAGTGTTTGCATACTAATTTTAAGAATGAAGAGAAGGCTCTCCATGTGTGCATGTAGGTGGTGCCTTGGGAAGCATGCCCACTCTGATGGTAACAAAATTTTGGCAGCTAGGTGGCAGTAAGGTGGAAGACAGGCGGCAGCTCATCGCACAATCGCTCAGGCTTGGCAGTTAAGGTCATGTGGTGAATGAGTGAGCGATCAAGGAAGAAAAGATGTCATCCCGCAGTCACAATGGTTTGGAGGGATAATAGAAAATGCCTACGAGTGGGCGGAAAGCAGTGTCGCGCACTTGCGTTGGTTAATGGTGGTTACAAAAAGTGTCACAAGTGAGCAACATAACCACTAGTGGTTAGTCACACACTCGCAACGGTCATGCAGAGCCAATAAGAAGATGACACATGGCGTAATTTGGTGGCCTGTGTAGACATAAGAGTTAATATGCAAAATAAATGTGTAAGAGATTTTAATGCAGACCGGATTTTGAAATGAACATTATGGGTAGCTCCTGGAGGCTAAATATGAAGTGTCATATACTGTTGGAAAGGTCTCAAGATGATAATTTCAATTTTGCAATCCATTTGGGTACAAATGAAATCAATTTTTGGCAGTTGAAGAAGAGAGAAGTTTTAGATATTTTGGGGGGAATTGACATGTGTCTCTGGAAGGAAGAAGATGAGTTTTTCTTTTACAATATATTATGATTTTTTGGATAGAATGAGGTTCCAAATTTCTAAGAGTTCCCAACTTCTGGGAGAAATCCTCCAGACTTTCATGGTTCCATTAATGCAAGTTCTATTTAGGTTAGTGTTATGACTTAGAGTATTTTGTCACATGTATAGATTGAAGCAATGTTTTACTAATGAATTACACTTGAAATCTCTTTGCAAGCATTTGATGTCTCTTTGTGTTTTTGGAATTCTTATGAACTAGATTTGTAAGGCATTTTTGGTTTGTCATCTACAAGGTAGATTGTGATATTATTCTTAAGTTTCCCTCAAGGAAGGAGTAAATATTGTTGGATAATGTTTGAGAATGTCAAGGATATGTGGATTTGATGATCATTTATTTGTAATGAAAGAAGTAGTATGTAAGGCATTTTAATGTTTTCAGATGTATTGTGTTATGAATCTTTGTGAATGTCAATTCAACTTGACTCTATACCCAATGGATTAGGCACAGGTTTTATACCAGAATTACCATAAAATCATTTCAATCAATCATTTTACTTTTCTATTTTAAGAGCTTTAAATGATTGTCAGATATAGTTTGATTGGCAGGAATCCATCCCATGATTCACTGAAAGAAGTGAATCCAATAGGTGCACCCGCCTGAGCCTCTAAGCTCAAAGTGAAGGAGGATTGTTTGATCCTCATTAATTAGTCTTTTCCTTGATAAAATCAGGAAAAAGAGCTAACGCACACAACACACACCCCATTTTTTTTGGTCCTTTGATCACAGGGGCCCCCTTGTTTTGTTTTTTTGGTTTGCCCCTCCCCCAGTTCCTTAAACTAGATTTTGGAGTGGCCTGTTGAGGGAGAATGGGTGATTTTTGGCCCTTTCACACTTTCAAGGTTTCAGAGATCCTAAGGTCCTCTTAAATTTCAAAAAGGTCGAAGGGCCAATCCCACACCTTTCGATGTTTTGACCTCCGAAACAATGACAAGGCCGAAGGGACGAGCCCACACCTTTCAGTGTTTTGGCCTCTGAAACATGAAAAGGGGAGGAGGCCACCATACTTTAAAGTTTCATCCTTTGAAACCCCAAATTATGGTGATGTCACCCCATGGGCTATAAAAGTGGCCCGATGCACTTTTTTCCTCACTTGTGCTTTTTTCTTCGCCTGCATTTTTGAGCTCCTCGTGCGCCCGCTGTTATCCGTCCTCACCTCCTTTCCATTTGTTGCCTTTTTAAATCTCCTCACACTCAACAAACTTTTGTCTTCCCCCTTTCCTCACACCTTTTAGGTAGGGGCCTTGTTATTTTCTTCCCTCTTTTCTTCTTGGGTTTAGGGTTTTTTGTTTTTTATTCTATTTTAGGCTGTGTCTTTGGTTGTGTCAACCATTTGTCCTCCCTCCTAGGTCCTTAGGGTTCACACCCTTGGACCTATGGTAAGATCATTCCCCCTTTCTTGTTTTTTTTAAAAATTCTTCTTTTGAATTTTTAGATTAGGGTTTTTTGTGTCATGACCTAGTCGCAGGTTTTCGGCCTCTGAAAGGCCGAAAACATCCCCTTCTTTGGAAGTTTTTCATCAAGTGAAATTTTGCACTTTTGTCCATTTTGGTGTTTCACACAATCAAACACATCTAAAACACCAAAATGCCAAAGCATTCAAAGACAAGGTCACCCCTCCCCGGAGGTTTTGGTCTTTCAGATCCCAAAACCTTCTTCAGACTTTGGCACACAAAAAGTCTAAAAAACACTTCATCAACCCTCATGTCTTTTCGAGATTTCAGGCTTTCACACCATTATATTTCTGCACAGTTTTTTCCCTCTGCAAGTCCAAAAACTTTCTTGTCCATTACCTCATCCTCCAAATTTTGGCCTTTTTCACCTCAACCTTGTCTTCGGAGTCTGAAAGCCCAAAATTCTGAAAAGAGATAAAAATTTCATTTCTGGCTACTTAAAGAGCCATCTGCTTCTAGTTTTCTTAGTTGTAGTTTTGTTTCTTTCCTGATTTAGTAGTTTCTTCAATAAAGATACTGATATTTTCATGTTGCCTCGCAAGAATGCCTAAAAAGTAGACAATATCACTGATGAAGTACCTATTTAAGGGTTGTCACTCTCCATCAAAGATCATGAATAAGCACCTGGAAATCACCGATATAGACATCAGGAATGTGGAATGGGATGATTTCCTAGTAAGGTTTTCCTAACTAGCAGGAAGGACTAAATATTGCACTTGCTTGGTCTTATCAAGTCTAGTCAATGCAACAACACACCTGGTATCAACCATGTCTTCTGAGCTCATCATGACATTGGCCAACCACTACTCACCAGATGAGAGGGTGGTCAAAAACATAGAAGGAAAGATATTTCTTGACCTAAGGCCAGACAATGTTGAAGATGTCTTCCATCTTCAGAAGGGTGTGGATAAATTCTATGACTTCTCCATATAAAAGGGGTTGAGATGGTTCAGGAACAAAACTCAAGATGCTTATGAAAATGCCAATCAGGAATACCTCTTGTAGCCTCTCTTCAAGAACAAGCTAGACAAAATAAACCTTAGAAGGGGATACAAGGGATGACATCCAAGCAGCCATCACATTGATAAGCCGAGTGTATGGACTACCTCAATCCATCCAACTTGAGAGCTAGATGATCTTATTGATAGAGAAGATAAGGAACTGCAAGGCCATATTTGATTGGGCCACCATCCTAAGTGATTAATTGGATGAGAAAATGACACATGGTAAAGCACAACCCCAAGTTCTATATGACCTTATACATAGTTCTTATTAGCCACACAAGCAGACAATCCATGGCTTACAAAATGGGGAGCCTTTGGTGAACTGAATGCATGGCCTTTCACTGTATATCCACAACTGATAAGAATAATTGACATGCCTAAAAATAGCCTAGATTACAAAATAGTGAATGATGCCTTCATCTTCACAGTCATTAGATCCATAGAGGGTGACTACACAAAGAGGTTTGTCAAAAGAGGCTACTACCAAAGTAAGGGCCATAGAGGCATACTATATACAATTCATAACCTTCACATACATCATATTGGCAGGACCTACCCTACACCCCAAGAAAATACCCAGGTACCCATCTGATTCAGTAATCATCCTAGAAATGGCTAGGCAGCTTGCAGATGCATATGAACATATCAAGCATAAGAAGAAGCATTGCTAGGATTTCCCCTTTTCTATAGGCCCCTACACTCTCCAAGATATGAATATTTTCAAGTCATTGGCCTTTGATTAGGATGAGTGCCCACTCCAAATATATAAACACATCTGGGCCCGATTCGATCCCATAGGCACATACAACCATATCATTGTAGAATTATACATCCATGAGACACATACTGAAGATAATTGGATGAACTGTGTGGATGAGCATGAATTAAGGATCAAGGATTATTGTAGGATGTCCCTCACATTAGCACAAGCGGCCTTAGAGGTCAATATTCCCCCAAGGTTTGGGATGAAGATTCAGATAACATGCTGGAGCCAATCTATACTATTGATAAAATATATAATAGGCCTATCTTGAATGCAAAGATAGATGAGGAAGAAAATGAAAACATTGATTTCAAAGTAATGCATGTGATCAGAGTGACTATGGCATGGATCAACAAGCCTTATCAAATTAATACTATTACCATGAAGTCACTAATGAATCCACCCAAGAAGGTGGATAAGAAACATGGAGAGAGGCCTGCAGTGCCCCATTTCAAGAAGGCCCCACCTCAAAAGTAGGGAATAATATGGGCATGAATGTGTAGTGGAATATGGTTCCAACCCTAGGCACAAGACCCTGAAGACCTGTATGATAGGGAAAATAGACCCTCCTATCGGACCATCACAGGCCACCCAAGGAGAAGGCCCTTCCACCTCCAAACCGTCTCCCCCTACCATTGGAGAAGTGAAGAAAAATTACAAAAGAAAGAGAGATTTTGCCTCTCCCCGATTAGAAACTTTGCAAGAGGAACCAAAACTGGAAGAGGCACCCTTAATCATAAGGATAAGATCTTGGGAAACCACTCTAAGGAAAAATGATACTACAAAAAATGAAAAGGAGCAAGATAACCCTTTAGATACTCTTGGCTTAGATGAGTTCCTTATGTCATATTTTGAAGGTCTAGAGGGATTTCCAGATCTGGGACAAGATACACCTGACTCCATGGAAATAATTAACACCAAGGAACATGTGCCCATCCATCCCCAGGTAATCCTTACTCCACCTCCATCCCAATTCACAATCCCCGCACTAAACGTGCCTCTTACGAGAGTGGATTCTAGCACCAACCAAAGGGAAGAAACTCAAGATGCTAGCACTTCCCAGAATATAGAAGGAGATAATACTGTAGGAGAAATTTCAAAACCAACTCCACTACCATACATTCCTACTCCACCACCTTCTCTCCCAACTCCCATACCAACTCTGCCTCCTTTTATTTCTACTCCACCACCTATAATGAAAACACCCACTCCACCACCATCTTTTCCTCTGCCTTCCTCTAGCCTGACTCCCTAAGTGTCAATGAGTACATAAGCTACACCTCCCTTCAAAACCACAATGGAAGCCATAACACATCTCAATGAAGAAATATCAATCAGTTCCTCTAGGGATGAAGGCAAAGATAAAGATGAACAAGATGCAACAAGGGAAGGAGATAAGGGAGGGGAATAGAAGGGAGATAATGAAAGACATGAAGGAGAAATGCATGAGGAAGAAAGTAGGGAAGAGGGTGAACATGGGGAAGAGTTGGATAAAGAGCAGAGAGTGACTCCTAGTTCACAAAGCTTGGCTTCAATCCTTCACATCACCCTGTATGAGCCAGTTACTGCCTTTAGATGAAGAGGATGGAGAAGACACAAATATGTCATTCTTGGGGCATGCCTTCCATCAAGAAGACACTAATATACTAGTGAGCACCTTATCATACATCACTCAAGACACCAAGGGTCACTGGAAGGCACAGGTGAAAGTTCCTTCTACTAGCACATCTCAATCAAAAATAACCCCAGCGGATTATACATTTGAAGAGGTGGATCTAGGAGAACAAACCAGAGAAGGAAGTAAGACCCTAGCAACTTTAGGGCTCAAACATGTTGTAGGTTTTATGAGAAAAGATGAGGAAACCATCAAGTCCCTAACAGAGTAGAATGAGGCTATGAAGAAATTAATTCATAAGACGGTGGGTCCCATTGACCCAAAATGACCAAAGGCCTCATTACAAGCCATACTAGAGAAGAAAGCTACTCCAGACTTGCCGGCAGGTATGACCCCCCTCTTTCATTTAGGCAAGTGCTAATTGGAAGAATGATTTTGAACAGTTTGGAAAAGGGGCTATCAAGATAATTTTTAGACCTTTTAGATCTATCCTAGTAGAAACCGCTAAACCATTAGACATGACAGAGAGTGATACGAGGTTAGATTCAAGATTGACAAAATGTAAAACCACCCTTCAAGACCTCAAGACAATCAAGAAGCAATGCTTCCAAGTTCTGGTCAAGGTATATGATGTTAGTAATAACTGAGAGGGGGGGGGGGGGAATTAGTGGCCTCAAATGTTTATCNGATGTTAGTAATAACTGAGAGGGGGGGGGGGTGAATTAGTGGCCTCAAATGTTTATCCTTAATCTAAACACCAATCAAATAAACCTCAGATTAGTAAGTCCCTACAAGATGCATGCCATGAAATACTTATAATGATTAACTGTCTGTCGGTTTTCCTTGTCTATCCTTATTTTCCTTAATTACCGATAAGCAGTATAACTATTCACCCAAATATAGTAAATATACAGAGTATACTAATAAATCTAGAAATGCATATGTGAAATGTAAAAAAGTAAAGTAATAAACCATACACACATAACACATGGATTTTAACGTGGAAACCATATTAAGGGAAAAAACCACTGTGACCGGTACCCCAAATTTTCACTCTTTTGAAGTGAGCCCTGTTAAGAGCCAACCCTATTAAAGGTTACAAACACTATATTAGGTGTGACATTGTTAGAGGATTTTACACATATAGGTTGTCACTTAGTATCAGGCATCTAATTCTTCCATCCTTGAATCAACCTCTCTCTTAGACCACCAATAGGCATTGGGCATATCCAATGCTACTTTCATGAATCAACATTTTTGGAACTCCTTGGGATGTACCTCAATATATAGAAGACTTTTAAGTCCTACTCTATTAAGATATTTGATGCTTCAATGGTTAAACTGAAAAAAATGACATGTTTCTAATGCAACTTGAATTGCAGATTTTCAGATCTATTTAAGTACATTACCTCTCTGATCAATTTATCAATTCAATTCTTTTATGCTCCACACTTTCTGCTCTATGATGCTATGCTCACTATTTGTTGGTGTCTGCATAATTCCTTAGATCTCCTTCATATTGATTGATCAAGACTATATGAAGTTATTCTTCATCAGTTTCTCTTCAGCACCCTCCAACTATTCACTCCCCTTAATCCTCTTTTCGTGAATGTGATACAAAAATGAATTAAACTTGTCTCTTATATAGACATAATATTCATTGATTCTTGATTCTTGGCGTGAAAACAAATCCACCCAATCTGATTTAAAGCATAACTCCTGATTTATCTCATAGTTATCTTTATGCCAACTATACAAATCTTCTTTAAATCAATCACTTAACTCTGGTCAAAGAAAACAAAGAAAACAACCAGTAAAGTCTATCTTTAGCTCTTGCCAACTAGATATTTTGTCATTTTCTGAACTCTCTATTCTGTCGATCAACTCTTCAGTTAGTCATCAGTTACAACTATCAGTTACATCAGTGTGACTCTAGTTAGCTTCGGGATCTCCGTCCGTCGGGCAACTCTACTTTTCAACTCATCGGGCATCCTGTGGTTTTGCTTCATCAGGCAACACTTTCTTCTACTCGTCGGGTATCACTGTGACTTTTCTTCTTTGTCTTTAACGATGGTGTGCACTCCATTGGTGTTGTCTGTCACTTGGTGAATACTTGACTTTTATGCATTGCTGAAAGCAGAACCTTTATTCCATTGATTCTTTGAAGTCTTTTTGGCATTATGTACATGACCGTATAGATGATAACAAGTTGACATCAATGACAATACAAACCATTAACTGATTTAATGCCTTGCATTATCTTCAACTTAACATTGTCAAACATTTTATCAGTTACATGTCATCAATATCTCCCTTTGGCATTGATGGCAACAAACTTATATTATCACACTATACTTTTTCTAATACAATATGAAATACAATTTATTGAGATTCATCAAACTACCAATCTTTGTTTGATAACTGATAAATGTCTGAACTTCGGTAAGCTCTGTTTTAGCTGAGATTTGATTCTTTCAACTTTCTGTTTACTGATGTGTTGAATCTTCTTGTTGTGTCAATTTCTCTCTTTTGACTGGTCTCTCTTTTGTGATGTATTTTGGTCTTGTTAGCAACTCTTCTTTTGTATTAACTCCTTTATACAAACTCTCTCCCTATGGATATGATCTCTCCCTGTTGGAGTAATATGATAATGGATAATCTTTCTTCTTTTTCTGAAGACTGTGATAATATGCATACTTTCTCTCCCTTTGACAACAATGCCAAACACATATCTTACAGATATCTGACATTAATGTCAAGTGATCTTTTCTCTCCATCCATAATATATTCCTTGAATTTCCCTTATCCATCAACAATACAACAATATGTTCTGGTGCTTGGTTCTGATATATATTTGTCTGTATATAGATGTAGCTTTGAATTTCATTTGCTTGCATCAAAATGAATGATATTATGAGAATATGTAGGTTGATGTAGCCTTCAGTCATTTTACTAAATGGTAGACAAGGGTTTGACCCCTAGTCTCTTTCTCAAGTACTCAAACATATCCTTGGGAAATGGCTTGGTGAAGATATCCGCCAATTGTTCTTTTGATTTCACATACTCAAGTATCACCTCTTTTCCTTGAACTTGTTCTCTCAAGTAATGATATTTGATGGCAATGTGTTTAGTCTTTGAATGCATGACTAGATTATTGGAAATGTTTATTGCACTGGTGTTATCACAATAGATAGTCACTAGTTCTAAGATCTTCATATGCATACTTTCCAACAACTGTTTGATCCATGCAATATTTGAGCAATTTGCAGAAACAACAACATATTCTGCTTCTGTAGTAGACTATGAGATGCATCCCCGCTTCTTGCTAATCCATGTGACAAGTCTGTCACCCATAAAGAATGCTCCTCCAGTTGTGCTCTTTTAGTCATGAAGATTTCCAGCCCAATCAGCATCGGTAAACACCTTTAGTTCAAATTTGCCTTCTCTTCTATACCATAATCCAAATTCCTTAGTATTCTTTAGATATCTTAGAATTATTTTTACAATAGTCATATGTGATTCCCTGGGGTTAGCAGAAAATCTAGAAACAATTCCCATTGCATGTGCAATATCTGGTCTAGTGTGTACAACATACATGAGTTTTCCAATCATTGATCTGTACAAAGTCCAATTTACCTCTGTTGTCTTATCCTCCTTTTTCAACTTACATCCAGTAGCAATCGACATTCCAACTGGTTTAGATTCTTCCATCTTGAATATTTTCAGGACCTCTTTGATGTACTTGGACTGTGTAATGAAAATACCTTCTCCTTGTTGCATGATATGGAGACCAAGAAAGAACTTGATCTCACCAAACATAGAAATCTCAAATTCTTTGCTCATATCACTAGAAAATGATTTTCATAGCATATCATTGCCTCCAAATATGATGTCATCAACAAATATTTCAGCAATCAGGGTGTTAGCATCAATATCTTCTTTTAAATAAAGATTACTGTTTTCACTAGTCCTTACAAATCCAATACTTATTGGATAGGAATGAAGTCATTCATACCAGGCTCTAGGAGCTTGTTTCAATCCATACAAGGCTTTGTGAAGTCTACATACCATGTCCTTCTTGTCTAGATCAACAAACCCTTCTGGTTGTTCAATGTATACCTCTTCTTCAAGT
>MU227564.1:52131-81144 GCA_018584345.1 Thuja plicata
ATATATATATGTATATGTATATATATATATATATATGAAGACTTTTTATAAAGCTCAGGATGATGATGATGATGAGATAAGGAAGGATATGTATTTATGTGAAAGAAGAGGTTGACAGAGATCATTGAAGAGCTATGACTGGAACTATCTAAGCATTGAAGATGCATGTTTTGTTCATTACTAGGAGCACTTTGTAAAATAAGTTTTTTTGTAAAATATCTAAGCTCAGTTGGCCCCTAACAGGGTTTATAATACCTTTGACAGGGTTGTTATTCCTTTAACAAGGAAATGTACTATGTAATATTCAACTCCTAACAGGGCTAGGTCTCTTAATAGGGAAACTATACTTTAGTGCATGCTTGTGGGTACCATCCCCACTGGTTTCTTCCCTTGGCCAAGGTTTCCTCGACAAAAAATAATGGTGTTATGATTTCTGTGTTATTTTCTTATGTTCGTTTCATTTCTGTAAGCTTATGGTTTATTTGGAATTGGTTTAAGTTTAATTTAAAGTTCTTTAATACTGATTCACCCCCCTCTCAATATTAATCAATCCTAACAATTGGTATCAGAGCTATTGGCCCTTGGAGAGAAATTATAATATCTTAAGGGAGATCAGAATGGATTTAGAAAACTTACAAGAGAATTTTGAAGTAGCACTTGAAGACCTTGATAAAGCAAAAGCAGAAAATGGTGACTTAAGATTCAATTTAAGAAAAGCTGAGGGATTCATCAAGAAACTAAAAGACCAGCTTGAAATTTCCAGAGATGAGAGACAAGATCTTATGGTTCAGATAAAAGAAGATTCAAATAATAATAATTCAGATCAGATAAAGCAACTTGAACAAGAGAATGATACTTTGAAGCTTGCGAATGAGACAATGGCTAAAGAGATTCAACAAGAAAAGAATGCTAAGAACAAGACTGAAGAAGATTTGAAAGATGCTAATATTATGATGGGACAAATGGAGATTGACCTTGATCATTACAAGAACAAGTATCTAGAATTGGAGAAATATAATTAGATCATAAAAGGTGAACTTGTTAAGACAAAGAAACATATTGAGAAAATTCACATGAGCAGTGACTTGATTGATGAAAAGAGAGACATATAGAAACCTAAAGGTGATATGACTGGTATTGGCTTCAATGAAGCTAAATGTTCTAATAATCAAGAAGAAAAATATGATACGAGGATTGATGAAAAAAAACCTATTCATGAAGAATCTAAAGAATAGATCAAACCTTTTAGAGGTAGATGTTTTGGATATAACAAGTTTGGACACATGAAGAGAGATTACAAAGGTAATACCACTTTGAGAAATTTTTCTGGTTATTGTTTTAATTTCAATGCATATGGGCACAAGAAAAAAGAATGCAGGAAATCTGATCAATTTAGATACATACAAGATTACACCAGAGAAGAATCAACAACTAATGTCACATGTTAAAAATGTAATAACCTTGGACACATTGCAAGGAATTGTAAGTTGAAAGTTAATCAAGAAAGAAGACCTCCTATATGCTACAAATGTAACAATCCAGGTCATATAACAATTTTTTTAGATATAATGGAGTAAATAACAGAAGAGTACAACCTCCTATGGATAAAAAGAAGAATGAAAATGATACTAGTCAGAGTCTTGCAAAATACAAGAGTGATTTTGACAATTGTTTCAAGAAAGAAGAAGATAACAACAGTGGTAAGGTATGGAGAGTCAAAGAGTCAAATGAGATATTGGTCCAGGGAGAGACAATAGATGCTACTGGATCTTCACCTGATGCTAACAAAGTAGAATTGACCTAAATGGCCGAGCATGGCCTTAGGGGGAGCATTGGATGAGTACAAAAGATTATATCTAGCCCATGATTCTAAGGAGTAAGCTCCAACGAGCTTAGTTGTGATATGTGCAGACATCATATAACTTATATCTATGAGCGCAACATCGGACGATGCATATTCAGTGATCATGGGATTTACAATTGACTAGACAATGTATGATGTTAAGTATATTGGGTAATGTGCATTTTACACTTAACAATGAATAAAAGGACATCTTGGATACCTATTTGAAGAGAAGCGACCTAAGGAGAACATAGATAAGAAACTATTAGACTATCTAACAAATATATTGCATGATCGATTAAAGAGAGAATTTAGAATTCATTGTGTAGACACCCTAAAATGGACAGGCTTGCGACTTTACATTAAAAACACTAATTTTCATCTATTAATTAATGGTTTTTAAATCATTAATTAATCATCAATTTTTCTCTAAATTCACTTCTCAAATCATTTAATCCAATCCTCAAAATTAAATAAATAAATAAATTTTATTTAATTAATTAACCTTTAAATGATTATTTACCATTATTTAATCAATTAAACTCAATTTCCTATAGTTTAAATCCAAATATTTAAACTTACTAATTTATTCTTCCAATTAATTTAATTTCAATCAAATTAAATTAATTTCATCAAAATAAAGAAATTCTTAATTAAAAAGAATTCAATTATCTCACATGTTGAAAATTATTAATAAATAAATGAATTAAATATTCATTTATCATCAAAGAGATAACTCCAATCAGATCACATGGGTTACTCCACCCATTTCTCCAGTCCACATGGGTAACTTCACCCACCTCTTCAGTTCAAAAAGGTAACTCATAATTAGCTCCTCAGTTAACCAAACTTTATCTCCTCTTAACCAAATAAAGAGGTGGAGTTTACTGTGGATCTTTCCTGTTCCTTTTGATCTCAACCGTTCATCTCCCCATCTCTGGGATTGATCTCAACCACTCATTTCATCACCAATTCCTATATAATAAACCCTTCATAACCATTTTAAGGATCCAGGATTTCAAGCTTACAAGCGCCATTACTCTGTCAGCATTCAAAGCTATCTTGCGATCACACACACACTTTGCAATTATCAAATTCTCGACGCTTCTCAAGTCATAGACGCTGCCTAGCCAATACCGAGCATCAAGAACAGCGTTTCGGAAGGAGTAGAGAGAGACAATAGAAGCTTCAAGCATCGTGGGGTTTGCATTCGTTTGTCTTCCCTTCTCTTGTTTGTATATTTTATTGCTCACGTTTTTTTTATTCATTTAGTAGTTATTGCGTACTTGATTTGCATTCATTTGTGAACCTTGGCTACTAACCCCTGCCCTTAGAAAGCTATGGGAAACCGGAGAGAGGCGTACATTTTGGTGAACCCGACGTGAAAAAAATAGCCTAAATACTTCTTGCAGACGAAGAAAAGAGCAGATCAACCACGGCCGTACGGTCACAAAATTGAAAATCCAACTTATCTTCGATATCTGTATTATTTCACAATTGCCTGTATTCTGCTGCAATCGTCCGATTTGTGTCGTAATCGACTGGTTTAATACCGCAATTGATTGCAGGCTTTCGCAGTTTTTCTAGCCTTTTCTTGTCTCTGACTTCTCTTATTTTACCACAATCGCGAAAAGTGTGCCGCAATCAAGATAATTCTACCGCAATCGTCTGATCCATGCCGCACTCAAGAGAATTTTATCGCAGTTGAAGATTAATTACCGCAATCGAGAGCATCTTGCCGCAGTTGAAGTTTTATTACCGCAATCGTCAGAATATTACCGCACTTGAAGGAAGATTGCCGCAATCGCACAAATATCACAAACATCAGATCCAAATCTTTGGCCAGTCTGTTTCTCAATTGACATTCTTAGTGGTTTCTGTGCAGGATTGGGTCAAAGGTCATCAAGGATAGAGAAGGGTAAGTTTTGGTAAGCACCATTTCATTTTCTTCAAAGTTCTCATTTTTTTGCAAATAATCCTTTTTGATACTAACCTGTCTAAACAACACAAAGCTAAAAGGAATTCATTTGTCGATTTGGGCTTAAAACGAACAGTGCTTGCAATACATTTCACACCTCATATTTTGGATTTGGGCTTAAAATTGACGTGAGGCTTAAAATTAAACAAAGGCAAAGAATCTTTCAGTTTGGTGCTCTAAAATTGAACAAGAAAACAACACCTACTTTTTGGGCTTAAAATTGGACATTCGTGCTTGTATGGTGTTATAGCTTAGTTCACATTTCACATTTAGAGCTTAATTGATTAACCTCGTGTCTTGAGTTTTGGGTGCACTTGCACAAACTGTTAGATTACAAACCTTTTATTTTCTTAGCAAGGCCTGTCTAGGGAAAGCGCTTCTTCCTTGGAGAACGACCTTAAACCGGGAAATCCTTCCGACCGGTATATAAACAAGGCGCAAACCAAAGTTCTGTCTTATCTAGCCAAGCTCGGGCGAGGCGTGTTGATGATAGTCTGGATCGGGTGAATATCCCTAAGGAGCCAGCGTGATCAATTAGGCTCTTAAGTGAGTCACGCACGTACAAACCGATTGGAGAGACACCACGGACTCTGACTACAACCTTGATTAAATAGAGGCCAACCCGTTTTACCTCCGAACATATATTTTATTATAGTGCAAGGGGTTGTAGAATTTCCCCCCAAGATTCCCAACATATGTGTCCCACGGTATTTGTGTAGTGAAAGAGATCTTCACTCCACGGTAACAATACCTGGAAATGGCAAAAACACGGGCACCTATGATGTGGACCTTCGTGTCTTAGTAGCGTGACAATTGCTGTGTGAGCTAACGAACATTCAAGCATTGGGCCTATAACATCATTTTTTGAAGCCAATTTGACCTAGATTAAATCTGATTGTTCTTTGTTAAAGACCTCATGAAAACATTGCAACTTGAAAAAGTTGTAGAACATGTACACAATCTCAAATCTTCAAAACATAGTGTCTATTGTGCTTGTTCCTTTAAACAGTTTCTGAAAACGTAAAACCAAAAACATTCAAACTGTCACCGAGTCTAACGTGTTAAAAGTCTAGGGTTGTCAAAATCAACAAATCTTGCATTTCAAACCAATCATTTCACCGCAATCGGTGAAATTGTACCCCATTTTTGACCGGTTATACTATATTCCTGTTCTGACCTAAAAAAACCTTGAAAAGAATTCTCCATTTGGTGTCCAAAACTAAGTGTCTATCCCAGGAAAATGCGAAGGACTTTGTGTGAATCTCTAAACACTTAAGATTACCCTTCCTTTGTAAAGCACGATTACTGTCTAAAACATTGTTGGTTCAAAAGCTCAGACTAGAAGTATCTTGATCTCATTTTTTCAAACATCATCATCTTTTTCAAATTGATTTTGTCCAAAACAAAGGTCGGAAAATACTATCTTTTTATCACCACTTTTTGAGATCAAGTTATTTTCAACATCTATCCTTAGAATTACCTTTCTCCAAAACATAACTCGGACTTTGTCGTAGGAAAGATCTTCTTCTTTGTTTGCTTTATATCACTCATCTTAGTTACAAAACCTGGACTGCACTATGTCTCAAACACCCCATGGAGGACCTTACATGAGGTCAATGGCTAGAGCTCAACCTGATGAGTCGTACATTAACCGTTTCCCTGCTTGGGAAATAGAGCAAGAAAAAGATCCCTTTGTCAACACTAGTCCTACCCTATTCACTGAACCTCCCGGTGGGGTAGCTTTCTTTCAAGATATCTTCGAAGCAGAGATCGAAGATGTGGAACAAGATGAATACTCCACCAAAATAGTTGACCCTGTTGTAGAGAGGAACCCTGAAATATATTTGGCCTTGTTAATAAAGAAGGGAGTCAAGCTCCTCGCTGAATTTAGTGTATCAACCATATGGCTCAAAAACCCTCTCGCAGGTCAAAATAATACTCCTCAGATATTACCAGTTGTGTCACAGACCTTTCCAAAATTGACTGTACCCACGTCGACACCAACTGTGCCCAATCAGCCCAATGATCCAACTCAAGCCAGCACATCATCTACTCAGGGCATGACAACCTCACATTCGAGAACACCCCCGATCACCAGCATGCCTTCCATCCCACAATACTCTAGTTATTCTGAGACCATGCCACTGCTGCAATCTATCCATACTAACCTTGGGGTCACCGCTTCATGCCCGCAAGGATCCACTTCTGCCGCACCCATTTTCAGTCAAGGCCAGCCCAAGGCTACCTTTTTGCCAATTCCAAACCAACCTCCGCAACAACAAGCCCAGCTTCAGTTGCCTCACATCCAACCTCCGCAACAGCAAACCCAGCTTCAGTTGCCTCCTATCCAACCTTCGCAACAACAACCCTAGTTCCAAACACTACCTCAGCAGCAGCAATACTTACCTCATCAACATCAAAACCAGTTTCAGTCACAGCAACAAAATTTCCCTTGGGCCACTCATGTACCCGCAGTTGCAAATCACTTGGTGGGGAATCAATACCAAGTCCCTAGGATGAATTCCTATATTCCAACTCAAGGGACGCAGAGGCGTAGCCTCATACCCACCATAGCACAAAGGAATGTCCACATGCATCAACCACAAAATCAAATGAACATACTAATGCAACAAATGCATAACCTTCAAACCCAAATGATGGATATGCAGAATCAAGGGCAAACAAAATCCTATACCGCAGAGGATTTATACCCCTATCCCTTTGATCATTCAATCCAAATGTCTCCATTCCTGAACCATTTCTCTGTGCCCAAGTTTGACAAGTATAGGGGGAGCACTAATCCCATTGAGCATATACGTGAGTTCTTTGCTAGCTGTGTTGAAGTGGCTCATGATGAAACATACCTTATGAGGCTGTTCCCACAAAGTTTGGCCGGACCAGCAATGGAATGGTTCTCACATCTGCCTCATGGTATTTAGTCTTGGGGAGAATTAGCTAAAAAGTTCATCACCCATTTCCATCATAACATCGAGCGCAAGGTCAGCATCAAGGACCTTTGTGAAATAAAATAGAAAGATGGAGAGTCCTTTTTGAAATTCCTTCAGAGATGGAGGAACATGGAAAACCACATTACATATGACGTGCCAGAACAAGACTTAATAGTCATGTTTGTTGACAATCTGATCCCTGATATGTCATTCACAACGAAACTACAGCTAGCGCCTAACTTCACATAACTCATCGAAAGAGGAGTGCAATGCGAGAAGAACTTAGTCAAAAGAGGAATCCTTGCAGATCCTACACAAACGAATACCAATAAAAATACTATAGAAAAGGAAAAATGGTGGAACAAGAACAAAAATGTCACTAGTGATGGTGTCATTGATGTAAAGACTGTCAACTACGCGCAACCCAAGGTATCATAGCAAGGTGCACCTATCGCAAAACAAAACCCCACAGGGCCAACTCAACAAACATATGTCTAGACACAACCTCCCCCTGTACAAGCAGCCACTGTGTCAAACAATCAACCACAGAATCAACGCAAGCCACGGTTCCAATTCCAACAAAGAGATTTCACACCACTGGGAGAACCAATCGAATCAGCTTTACGTAAGCTAATACAATCAAACACCATCACTCTCCCAACAATCAGAGATTTTGAACAAGAGGAAAATAAAACAAGGTGGTACAAAGACATAGACTTCTGTGAGTTTCATCGGGCCAAGGGGCACAAAACAGCCAATTGCTACTGATTAAAACATGCTATCCAAGACCTCATTGACACAGGGGTCATCGATGTGACAAAATCTCAAGCTAAAGGTACAACTGATCACACCATTTTCAATGATACCTTCCATGATCACAACAAGGGAAAAGCCTTCGGATCTGGTGGACAAACCAATAAAGTGAACTATACATATGCCAATAGCGATAATATCATAAATTGCATAAATCCTTTGGATAATCATGTGGCTGTAATCACCATCAGGGACCAAGACAAAAATTGTGCTGTAACTACTCGACGTGCTAGAGTCTTCCTACAAGGAGTACCATCCATAGCTACTGCATCAGCCAAACCTATAGCTAACTCGGATCCACAAACAAGCATAGTGGACCAGTTAAAGTGCACACCTGCCCAGATTTCCATGTTTGACCTTATGCGCATATCTCCGCTACATAAAATAGCACTTGACCAGGCACTCCAAAATGCAGCAGTCCCAAGGGACATAACACCAGAAAGCTTCCAAACAATGGTCAATCATATAGTAGCAAACAAACATGCCACATTCACAGACCGTGATGTGCCACCGCATAAACCCTTGCACAATGATCCACTACACTTGCTTATCCAAATCCACAAAAGCGTTGTCCGTCGAGTCCTTGTTGATGGTGGAGCTGGTCTGAACATTTGTACTCTAAAATTAATCAAGCAACTAGGCTACTCTGAATCAAGCATTGATGTCACCCAAAGGATAAATATCAGGGCATATGATGAAGAGGAAAGATCCTCTAAAGGTATTATTATTCTACCTGTGCGCATTGGTCCTGTGGTAAAAAACACACCCTTCCAAATTCTAGATCTTGAATTGGGATACAACATGCTATTAGGGAGACCATGGATACATGAGATGCAAGCTGTACCGTCAACATACCACCAATGCATCAAATTCCCTCACCAAGGGGAGGAGATCATCATAGAAGGGGATCCCAACCCTTTCCAGTATTGCAACGCGGTCCAAATCAACATGGATAACCAAGTACCATCGAACCAGGATGCAAGTATCCCGTCCTCTTCTGATTCAAATCCCAAGGATGTCAAACGAGAAGGAGGTAAGATAGTCATACAACAAGATGCCAATGTCTCCAACAATTCAAAAATAGATCTTAAAGATGTCACTGAAAAGGCAAGTAAGATAACCATCACGGATAAAGGATGTGGTGAATATAGATATGAGGAGGCCTTCACAATCACGCACATGCCCTTAAGTCCCAGAAATCATGGTATGCCACCACCTGTCATTGCGACAGAAACTCAGCAACCGGTCCTTTTCAAATGTCCACCTATTACCTTTGTCCGATGGGGGGACATAGCGGAGGAGAATCCTTTTGAGCAAGAAATTAATGCATGGTTATACAGAGACATTCCTGAGACAGTCCAACCACCCTTACCCTTGGAAAAATATGGCACTGGTTACACAATGATACAAAATTTTGGGTATGATGGTACAACCGGACTGGGGGCAAGACAACAAGGCATATACGAATTGCCTAACCCACCGACCCAAAGAAACAAGAAAGGTTTGGGCTATGGAAAACAAAGCATTAATCCTGTGGTTCAAGACATCCAAGTCAACCACACGCAAATAGCACAGATGCACCGGGGGCACAACAATGAGCATGTCCTAATAAGCAACATATTAGCATAGTTGTTGCCCGCCGAAGAGGGATCCACACAATCCCAAATCAACCTACACTTAGCAATTGAAGATGCCCAAGGAAGTGAGACATCGGAAGATCATTCCTTTGAGACTGACTCTAATGAGTATGAGTGGCGATCCCTCCATGACTCTGAGCCATCAATCCCCTACTCGATCTGTCATGTTGATATTATCATAAACCTAGTAGACCTATTTGACCAACTGACCATTGCCGAACAGCCGTGTATAGACAAACATGTCATTCATCAGACCTCAAGTGATGCGTCCTCATCACAGTCCAACTTCGTAGGAACCATATCTGCAGTCCCATTCGGTCAACCTAAGTCCTACGGTAGTGAGAGTGTCTGTCTCGTACACCCTGAGCTTATATAGTGAGATCAACAAGGACCACCTGATCTTGATGTCTTTGAAAATGACAAAGCAATAGCTCATTTTATGGGACTCAGAGAAGGCATTCCATCAGGAGATCACAAGGCAGGATCCTCTATCAACCTAGACAGAGTGGCATACTTCGGGGAGGAAGCTCCTCTTTCCAGTCCACAAAGGAAAAAAGAACAAAATGGTAAAAAGCTAAAAGAAGACGTATCTTCTAGTGAAAACCTCACAGAGGTGCTAAAAGATGGAAAGAGATAACTCCTCCCCTTAACAGAAGAAAAATCAGCACTACTAGCTGAGGAGACAGAAGAAATCAACTTGGGGGATGACAAGAACCCAAAGAACATCTATTTGGCACTATCTCTCACTCCGGAGGAACGAGAATAGCTTATCAAATTCTTCAAGGAGAGAATAATCAACTTTGCATGGATCATGTACAAACCATGGAGCGGGGGCAGGAATAGTGCTTGTCACCCCAGATCATGATACAATACCAAAGTCTTTTAGACTCAACTTCCAATGCACCAACAATATAGCAGAATATGAAGCATTGGTCATCGGTCTAAAAATAGCCATTCAATGGAGAATCAAGAACCTGAAAGTATTTGGTGATTTATAGTTGGTCATTAGCCAAGTCAACAATGATTACATGACCAAGGATGAGAAGCTCGTACCTTACAGAGCACACATGGAATGACTGCACACCAAGTTTCATTATATCCTCTTCGAGCAAGTCCCAAGAGCACAGAACAAAGCAGCAGATGCGATGGCTACCATAGCATCACTGATTGATATGCCAGGCAACGATACCGAATTCCAGTTTCTAGTGGAGCAACTCTTGGTGCCATCACATCAAGCATCTATCACAGAATCAGCGTGTGTCCTTGTTGGTCCTGAATCCCCATGGTACCAAGAAGTCTATAGTTATCTTCAAGACAATGTCTTACCCCCAAACCTGTCTAGAAACCAACGAAAAGCCCTCATATGACAAGCCTCTAGGTACACAATCCTCTCCACTACTCTATACAGATGAAGTCTCGATGGGACATTGTTACGTTGTCTCACTTCCATGGAATCCCAGAAAGCTTTGTACGAGGTACATGAAGGAATGTGTGGAACCCATGGAGGTGGCAACAACTTAGCTAAGAAAATAATCTGCATGGGATACTATTGGCCAACAATAGAGACAGATGCCCATAAGCATGTTCAAAGGTGTAAAAAGTGCCAAATTCATGGAGACCTCATCCATGCACCAGCCCAAGATTTGAACCCCATCACATCACCGCTACCATTTTCAATGTGGGGATTTGACCTCGTGGGCAAGATAACACCTTCTTCAGCAAACAAACACAAGTACATCATAGCAGAAATAGAGTACTTCACAAAATGGGTGGATGCAATTCCCCTCACCTACATCACAGGAAAACAGATAGCAATGTTCATGCTCAATCACATCATCTGTCGATACGGGATCCCCCAAATGATCCTAATGGATCATGGTACCCCTTTTCAAAACAAGGATGTTGAAGACCTATGCGAACAATTCCATATCAAGCAAGGTTTTTCCTCATTTTATTACCCTCAAGGGAATGGACAAGCGGAAGCTACGAACAAAACAATCTTGAAGATCTTGAAGAAAACAGTGAACGAATCAGGGAGAGACTGGCATCTACAGCTTAGTCCTGCATTATGGGCATACAAAACTAGTGTGAGAACACTAACAAGGGCAACTCCTTTCTCCCTAGTCTATGGAACAGAGGTGGTATTACCCCTCGAAGTGGAAATCCCATCCCTGAGGATATCATTGAAGGACCTGGTTTCTGATGAAGACTATATAGTAGCAAGGCTCTGCGAACTAGAGTTGCTAGATGAATGAAGGCAACAGGATTTCAACCACTTACAAGGCTATCAGAATCGCCTTAGAAGGAACTATCACAAAAAGGTAAAGCCACATACATTTGAGGTAGGAGACCTTGTCCTCATGGAGAATCAGAAGAATCAAACAGAACGAGTCAAACCTGGGAAATTTGAGCCTAACTGGTTGGGACCCTATGTCATTATCAGCGCTACCCAAAGTGGGGCATTCATACTAGCAACACCAGAAGGAGATCAGCTCCCCAACTACATCAACAACATGCACCTGAAGAGGTTCTACCCTTGAAGGTCCCTATGGTTAAGGCATTTATCTACATATACTGAAAATACCAAAAAAATAAAAAAAACTACAAAAGTTACCTTGGTGAAAACCTGGCAATCAGGCACCTTGGTGACAACAAAAAAAGCAAAAAGGAAAAAAATTAAAGAGAAAATAGCATCGCTCTCTCAGTGAAAACCTAGCAATCAGGCGCTATTGAGTAGGTACCTTGGTGAAAACCTAGCAAACAGGCGCCATGTGTTCAAAACCAGCTTCACCATCAATGAGCTCCAAAAGCTTGAGCCCACTCCAAAAGACAAGACTGACTATCCAAAGCTATATCCAGAGGCAAATCTGACATGAGCACAAGAACTTACCCATGGTTACTTATTGGTCCACGAGACGAGGGGGCGATTCCAAAAAATCTAAAATATTGAAAAAATCATCAAAAAATCCTAAAAAGATAAAAAACAAGAGAAAATCAAATCTTCATCAAAAACATTCAAAAATTGCAAAAATCCCAAAGCAATAAAATCAACTCGGTTATCAAAACAGAAAGGGGCAAGCATGCCCAGTCAATCAATTGTCACAATCATCAGCTTTGCAAATCAGCATGGGGCCCATCTGACACAACTTGATCAGCTGCCAAATTGATCATTTCAAAATTCAAAATCAACCAATTGTCACAATCATGAGCCTTGCGACCACGCATGGGGCACATCTGACACAGCGTGATCAGCTGCCAATATGATCAGATCAATTCAAATTCAATCAATTGTCACAATCATGAGCTTTGCGACCACGCATGGGGCACATCTGACACAGCTTGATCAGCTGCCAATATGATTAGATCAATTCAAATCCAATCATTATTGTCACAATCATGAGCTTTGCGAACAAGCATTTGGCCCATCTGACATAGCCTAATCAGCTGCCAAAATGATCAATCCAAATGAGCCAAATAAGCCTATCCAAAGAGTTGACCAATCAAGAGATCCACTGCATCGAGAACCAAGCAATAATGTTGACTAGGTCAGTCAAGTCAGTCAGATGTCAGTCTATATTTCAGGGTTATGTTCTTATGCTACTCCAGGATCCACCATGTGAGGAGAGTAGCTATGATAGATCATGACTTATTTTCTTTGATTGCTGTCTGTTAAATGTCCACTTTGATTTTAGGGCCATGATGATTAAGGATAAATGCGGTAGGTGCTGTCACTTATCTGGCAGCCGCCTAGTTCCATGATCTGAGACTAAACCTGGGAAAGAATTGGACATTCATTCTCTTTTTTATTTGCTTGTTTTCTTTATAGAAATCAAGAGTTCGCAGCAATATCCAGATGGACTCTGAGTTGTTTTGGAGTTCTATCTTGGTTTCTATGGTCTTTCCCTTTATGTTTGCAAACAAGAGCTCACGATGCTATCCAGATGGACTCTAGGGGCGTAGGATTTCTATCTTGTTTTCTTGTCTTTCCCTTTTCAGAAATCAAGAGCTCAGTGTGTTATCCAGATGGACTCTGGCGACATAGGAGTTCTATCTTGGTTTCTTTGTTTTAGATTAATTCAGAGGACAAGCGGTATCCAGATGGTCAATATCTGGGTGCTCTTGTGTCTCTTCCTTTTCAAACAGGGAGCATAGTTGAAACTAGATGGTCAATATTTGGGTGCACTATGGGTCTCTTTCTATTCAATCTCTCTACTCCTTACGCAATCAAGAGGTCATGGGGGTATCCAGGTAGTATGTGACCTGGATCATTCGACGCTTTTCCAGAATGTCAGAAAATACAAAAAAATGATACAATGATGACAATTATTGGAACAGGGGCAGCGACTTGAGACATTCATCCATTCTATCAGATAATATCTATCCACAAAATGCATAAAAAGAGGAACATTTCTATCATTACATTCTATCAAATCAATCTCAGAGAAAATTCTATCCAAAACTAACTTCTTTCTAACTAACACATGCATTACTCAGATATTTTGCGCATATAGATTGCATTCATTTCATAAAGTGCATCAGAAAATGAAAAAAAATACATGGTAATCTTGCATACATGATAAAGCATAAACATCACATGCATCTGCATAACATCCCATTTACATAAACATTTCATTTACACCATCCTGCATGACGTATCAGTATCATAGGAAAAGTAAACACATTCATATCGGCTCTGCATATTAGAAGCACATGGCATATACATCTCATCATCTAAAATCATATAGAACATACATATAGAAAGTAAATGCATTTTGCACATCATATCAAAAATAGAATTGCATCTCATATAGATCAAAACATCTGAGTACTAATGAAAAGTGGCAAGTCTGGACACATGGGTAACCAAAAGAGAATCATATATATATATATCAGTGTGTCATGATACAAAAAATGGTACATCTCACTGTATACAATGGATCACTACAAAAATGGTACAGAGAATATAACTCAGCATGAACTATCCCCACCCTCGCCAGGAGGGGCACGAGGGGGAGGCATATCAGTATCGGTCCTGTGAGAGGGCCCCGGTGCTCTGACTCCACTGCTCTGTGATCGCTGAGACCTACTAGATCTCTGGGAAGCTGTATAGCTGGGCACCCTCTCGGCTGAAGGAATGGTGCCCTCATAATGATGCCTCCAGTAGTCTATCTCCCTCTGGGCCTCACGCGCAAATCTGTAGTATCTATCCAAAATGTCCCTATGGGACGCATCCTGTACACTGTCTATAAAAGAGCGAACCTCAGCACGAGCCTGTCGCTCTTTAGCCTTTGAGGCTGTAATACGGGCCTCCAGTATAGTCGCATGAGCATCAGCCAAGGCAAGATGCCTCTGCAAATCAAGAACCTGCTCGGAGAGTCTCTCCACCTCCGATGGATCATCTTCCATCCCGCCCATAGCCACATCCATCTCTCCCTCTCCACTAGGGCCACCCAATCCCCCTCTCCACCTCGGTGGCTCCTCCTCACTCTCAGCATCCTCCGACCCCTCCCCACCACTGCTAGTCCTGCTGCGGCCGCTCCCATCAGAAGACCCTGTCTCAGTGCTCTGCTCATCTAAGGCCTCCACATCAATATCCGCGAGCTCTACGTCCACCTCCTCAATCTCCATAATATCCTCAGCACTAGGAGTAACAACTAGAGCTGTCCTCCGGTGAACCCTGCGAACTAACTGCGGAGCCTCCTCCTCCTCCAAAATGGCCCCAAGACCAACTCTACTATACACTCCGCCACTCCGGCCACCTGCTCTAACGGCACCACCAGCTCCCCCGGGCCCGGGATAATCTCCTCCATCATCTCCTCTCCCCCGTCCTCTATCTCCTCTCCCTCGTCCTCTATCTCCTCTCCCTCATCCTCTGTCACCACCATCACCACCATCCCCACCATCCCCACCACCTCCCCTCCCTCCTCTACCATCTCCTTTGCCTCTAGCACGGCCTCCTCTACCACGCCGTACCTGCCAAGCTCTCCGCATAATGGTCCGGGGGACAGGACGAGACACATCTGTCAATGCAATCGGGCGATGCTGCAGCCAGTAAACATCGTACTGTGGAGTGGTGCCTGCAAAACAAGATTCCACTATCAGTACCAGAGAAATTTAACCAGAATATACAAAGCACTATACAATGCATAATTTATAGAGCAGAAAGGAAGTACATATCAAAAGAAATCTCACACAAACCTGGATCCACAGTGGCAGATCGCCAGGTCCATGCAACTGGCAGCAAGACCAAAAAATCTGTACGTGCAGCATCTAAAGATATAACAGGTCCCCATACACGTGCATCTCGAGAGCACCGGGAAAAATAAGCATACGAATCAGAGACGTCCTGCTGCTCTCCGAACTAACGCAACACCCTGTCGGTGTTGTGAAAATCGATCATGTGTACATGATCACTGAATCGGCCAATCAGGTAGCGCCGCTGCCGATAAAATGGGAGATGAATATCCTCCCCATCCCAAACAGGACAGTCTCTATATGGCAGCCAGATGAAATAGGGAATCATATCTAACTGCTGATGCCAATAAGCAAGGTGACCCATGTGGGTCTGAGCGATAGCACCGTCATACATGAAAACATAAGGCCTGTCGGCCGGAAGATCACGAGAACCCACAGGATGGCACACATCAATGTGCTCCCATGCCCAAATCTGCAAAAGGGTGGCGCCACATCCAAGTGACTTACCATCAAGGTAAGCCATGTACATCATGTGAAAGTGCATATGGGCCAACATGCACGGACCCCAGGCAAAGACAGTATGGTCCCGGACCATACTCTGCAGAACACTCCCAAAACCGATGACAAAACCACGCTGTCGCCGATCAGGACACAAGAGACCACATATCAAACTACCTAAGAGAGTAGATAGTCTATCTAATCCTAATCCAAATCTGGACCAAGGTATGTCATAATCACCGCCTAGACCAAGCTGATCACGCGGCAACCCAGTAAGCTCAGACAAAGCAGGAATCCCAGTGCGAGTGGAATACTCCACCAACTCGCCCTGGATAGGCAGCTGAAGAATGCGATAAACATCCTCCAAAGTGACCGTGCACTCTCCAGTGGGCAACCAGAAAGTATAGGTCTTTGAATGCCAGTGCTCTACTAGAGCGGAGATCAGACCCCTGTTGGTCATGATCTCAGGCATATAACAGATCCAATATAAACCAAGGTCACGGAGCACTGACCTCTCATCCTTCGAAAGCTAGAATCTGTACACAAGTCCAGCTGGTCTGGACTCCCGACATTGCAATATACGTCCAACAAACTGCACAGAGCAAAAAAAATAGAAAAATATCAGTTTTCAGTGTTCAGGAACATTACAGAAGCAAAATCATGCAGATAACTGATAACGACAACAAGCAAACAGTGTAAAAAAATCAAGTGCGGTATTAAAGCTTGCAATTGCAGAACTTTTATGCGAGTGTGGCATTCAAACATCAAGTGCGGCATAAAAATAGCAAGTGCGGTATTTTTAAAGGTCAAGTGCGGCACTTTTATCAAGTGCGGCACAAAAACATCAATTGCGACATTTTTTTCGCAAGTGCAGCAAAACCGCGGGCGAGTGCGGCACAGGTAATTTTTCAGGAAAAGTATAGATTTTAAAATGCAAAAAACATGCAATAAATGACACGAAAACAAAAGATACTCACCGGGCGTCCAGAGCCAGCAGGTCTACGATACTGACGGACTCGATCAGATATGTGCTCGACTCCCAGAAGACCAGCCATTGATCAAATAACGACGGAAAAGATGCAGAAAAATAGCAGAGCAACTTACCAAACAATATGAGCTCAAAAGCACAAAATGACAAATGAGAGGGTCCACACCCTACTTATAGGGTTTCTAAGAAACCCTAATTTCTCCCAGGGGCTTTGAAAAATCTTCCCAGTCCCCGGAAACTTCAGCGGTCAATTACAGGGGCAATTTCAACTATTTTTCCGATCCGTCAGCTACCCAGTTCTATAGTTTGCATTTTCAACAAATTAACGCTCATCTTGTGAATTTTCGCTCAAATTTGTTGAGGGGGCATAAATACACTCATACAATGCCGAGGCAAGCTGGGGAAAAATCAAAGAATCTTTGACACACTGCGACAAGTCACATCGCATCAAAGAGGGGCAAATGTAGACACCCTAAAATGGACAGGCTTGCGACTTTACATTAAAAACACTAATTTTCATCTATTAATTAATGGTTTTTAAATCATTAATTAATCATCAATTTTCCTCTAAATTCACTTCTCAAATCATTTAATCCAATCCTCAAAATTAAATAAATAAATTAATTTTATTTAATTAATTAACCTTTAAATGATTATTTAACATTATTTAATCAATTAAATTCAATTTCCTATAGTTTAAATCCAAATATTTAAACTTACTAATTTATTCTTCCAATTAATTTAATTTCAATCAAATTAAATTAATTTCATCAAAATAAAGCAATTCTTAATTAAAAAGAATTCAATTATCTCACATGTTGAAAACAATTAATAAATAAATGAATTAAATATTTATTTATCATCAAAGAGATAACTCCAATCAGATCACATGGGTTACTCCACCCATTTCTCGAGTCCACATGGGTAACTTCACCCACCTCTTCAGTTCAAAAAGGTAACTCATAATTAGCTCCTCAGTTAACCAAACTTTATCTCCTCTTAACCAAATAAAGAGGTGGAGTTTACTGTGGATCTCTCCTGTTCCTTTTGATCTCAACCGTTCATCTCCCCATCTCTAGGATTGATCTCAACCACTCATTTCATCACCAATTCCTATATAATAAACCCTTCATAACCATTTGAAGGATCCAGGATTTCAAGCTTACAAGCGCCATTACTCTGTCAGCATTCAAAGCTATCTTGCAATCACACACACACTTTGCAATTATCAAATTCTCGACGCTTCTCAAGTCATAGACGCTGCCCAGCCAATACTGAGCATCAAGAACAACATTTCAGAAGGAGTAGAGAGAGACAATAGAAGCTTCAAGCATCGTGGGGTTTGCATTCGTTTGTCTTCCCTTCTCTTGTTTGTATATTTTATTGCTCACGTTTCTGTTATTTGTTTAGTAGTTATTGCGTACTTGATTTGCATTCACTTGTGAACCTTGGCTACTAACCCCTGCCCTTGGAAAGCTGTGGGAAACCGGAGAGAGAGGCGTACACATTGTAATTGAGGTATTTACATCATCTACTCATACAGAAGCTATGGATGCACCTTTGATTTTTGACATTGTAGATCGACCTAGATACAAATTCAAGAAACATCCTTTTAAGTCTTGTGAAGATGACCCTGAAGGAGCATTTTCCCAGACACCACACAACGTCTTGCATGTAGAGGATATTGGGGCATACATTCATTGTAAGTATGATATATTGGGTGCTGATGATATTTCTACTGAAATGGAGTACATGACTAAAAATGGAAAAATAAAAGGATACAATTTGTTTCATGGTTGAAACTGATTGTGTATGGTTTGAGGTAGTTGTACCTAGGAAGAAATGGTGTTACCCTATGGGTTATGAAATCCATTCAGAAGTCTTAACTATGCAGATTGAACATGTTTTAGCATCTAAAGTAGATACATCTGAGGAGAGATGGGGCACATATGAAGAAAAATAAGCTAAATTCAGAGAAGAGAAGACTAGAGGTATGAGGAAAAGAAAAGTAGAAAACATTATTGATGGCTATGGAGCTAAGGAAGGTTTAACCAAAGAAGATATGAGAGAAGTAAGGAAGAAGATAACAGTGAGATCTTTTGGGTTGGAAATCATTGCTACTAAAACCCTTCCACCTCCAAATATTTAGCAGGTAATTAGTACACCTTCTACAATAATTGATGTAACCACCCCTTCACCACCACAGAAGACATCACATGAAGAAATAGAAAAGCTAGTACCTTAGAGAAACACAAGATCCACTAAAATGGATTCACCTCCTAAGGAACAGAGGACTAAAGGAGAAAAGAAGAAAGATGAAAAAGAGACCACAAGTGATAGACATGTATGGAAGCCTGATTTGAAGATGTTGGAGAAGAGAGCTATTGAGAAAGGAAAGCTAGTTTCAGTCAACAAATACTTTGACAAGTATGAGGAATCTGATAAACTAAAGATTGAAGACATAGTAGTAAATAATTTACTTGTTTTCAAGAAGAATCTACTAGAGTTAGAGGGAATTATACGTGAGGAACTATATGGTAGACTATAAATTAGAAAACAACTTGCACACATTGAAGATGAGGCTATTAGGAATCAATCTATTGATGACATGTTGCCAGTAGTTTCAATACAAGAGAGAGAAAAAATATTGGGAGCACTAAAACCCTTATTGATAACCAAAGAAAGATTAGTAAAAATTATGGGTAGGAAATATGAGGAAGTCCTAGAGGAGACTTAGAAGGCACTAGACCAGATACTTATGAGTGATATTCATAAGAATACTCTACCTCCTAAACATGCTATGCCTACACCTATAGGAATTGGTGAGTGTTCTAAGGCACTTGAGGTAAGTGTTGAGAAGAGAAAAGATGTAATGCAACTAGATTTCTATGTTTCTAGTGTGCCTATGACCCTTGACACTTAACTTGATGAGAAGACCCATTTGTAGAAAATATTGACAACATAGTGGTAGATGAAATGGAAGAGTAGAAAGAGGAAGAACAAAAAGAGGAAGACCAGAAAGTTGAATCTTAATAGAGAAGTGAGACATATGCAGCAAAATAAGAAGAGACAAGAGTTGAGGTAAAACATGAACCTGACACATCTACTAATCTATTGTTGGAAAGTAAGGATACAAATTTAAGTAATGATGTTGAAAGTATGGATGAGGATGAATTGATGAGACTATCTTTTATTGCATTCACAAAAGAAAAAAAAAGATCTAAGCAAGAAGGAGATAAGAAGACTAAGGTAATCACTAGAGTAGTCAATAATGTGAACAAAATTCTCCTAGTACCTATTGTATTTCAAGGAAAGGATGAGGTAGAGATTATGAGTTTGGCACTAGATGATTTTGATAGTCACTATGAGTCTTTAGTGAAGATTGATGAAGAGAAGGGAGAGAAGAGTTATCAAGAGAAGAAGTTGAAGGAATTTTTTCAATCTATTTCATGGGACTTGGGCATTCTGAGAGAAGATACATAAAAGGCCATAAGTTGTGTCACACATGGAAGGATGCTATACAACTATTGTATAAATCCTATCAGACATATTTAGAATATTAAAGATATTTTGGCAAAGGAAAGGCACTGGATATTATGATGGATAGTTGTGGGACCTCCTCACAATGTATATTAGATATGGAAAGAGAAATAACAAATATCTATGACAAGTTGAATGTATTGGATATTGAGAAAGGGAGAGTAATGACAAGATTTGGTTTTCTAAAGAGTCTAATCACTCCTAAGCTATCAATTATTGAAGCTCATTTATTTGATATGGAGAATACTATAGATTCATTGACACATTCTATGCCCATAGACCTAAGGAAAATAGATACATCATCCTATGCACTGAATGGACTAATTCATGTTACCCAGTTGTTGATTGATTCATGGAACACAAAAGTGAAGATCATGGAAGAAACCTTCTAGGATGTACTTAAACTAGTGAGAAAGCATTGAAATTCTACATTTTTGTAAATTTTGGATACACCTTTGTCATTGTTTTCAAAGGGGGAGAAGAGAAGAAAAATGAATTACGGAGAAAAGAAAAGAAAATATATATCTAAAGAGAAAAAAAGAAGAAATAGTTTTGTGTTGGGACACTTAGTCATTTTTTGCTAAGTCTTGCCATCAATGTAAAAGGGAGAGATTGTTGGCAAGTGATATTTTTTGGTATGGTATGAGACACTTATGGGTTTCCATTTATGGTAACACATCTGATAAATTGATTTCTTGGAATGAAGTTCAGTTTTGGAGATACAACCTTCAAAATGACTAAGTACAGAAGCATAAATACAGAGTATAACAGTATTGTTTTGGACAAAAAAGATCAAGTATGACATTTTATGACTAACGAGATTAGAGGAAGATACTATGGAGTATGTATGACATCCACCTAATATTGATTTGGTTTTGGAGATAATTACAGTGAGTTAGAGAGATTTGAAGACATGCGCAGACAACATAAAAATGTAATAGAGCAGTTGAACAAGTAGCGATGAATCAAGGAGTATGTCATGGACTCCTGGCAAGCTAAGTTGGATTATGATTTTGGATAACCTATATTTTGGTTATGTAAGAGAACCAAATTTTTATTTACTCTTTACATTTTTAATTCTATTTTGTATTGAGAGCCGACTATGTAATAATAATTAAGAGAGCCGATTTGATGATGATAAAGATATATATATGAAGAATTTTTGTAAAGAAAAGGATGATGATGATGATGATGATGAGATAAGGAAGGATATGTATGTATGCCAATAGAGGATGTAAGAGTAGAGGTTGATAGAGATCATTAAAGAGCTATGACTGGAACTATCTAAGCATTGAAGATGCTTGTTTTTTTCATTAGTGAGAACACTTTGTAACATAAGTTTTGTTGTAAGAGCTGTAAGCTCAGTTGGCTCCTAACAGGGTGTTGTATACCTTTAACAGGGTTTTTATTCCTTTAATAAGGAAATGTACTATGTAATATTCAGCTCCTAACAAGGCTAGGTCTCCTAACAAGGACACTATACTTTAGTGCATGCTTATGGGTACCATCCCCACCGGGGTTTTTTCTTGGCCAGGGTTTCCTTGACAACAAATAATGGTGTTATGAGTTATGTGTTATTTGCTTATGTTATTTTCATTTCTGTAAGCTTATGGTTTATTTGGAATTGGTTTAAGTTTAATTTAAAGTGCTGTAATAATGATTCACCCCCCTCTTAATATTACCTAATCTTAACAAGAACCAAAGAGGGCCTACACCAACTCTTCTATTCAAAGGAGGATATGCAAAGGATGTCTGAGCACGAAGAAGACATCAAGTTATTCACTTCTGAATTGACCATTTTCATAGAGAAGCAAGAACGGAACATTGCCAAAGTGAAAAGGAAAGAAGTAAACTATGAATAAGTAAAGGAGATAGTATAGAGGTTGCGAGCTTCTCATCCAGAGGTGTTCCCAAATTGATTTCTCAATCCAGACTTAGCCATTTTTTTGAGACATGAATTCTTCCATACTTAGTCATTTTTACAAGGCTAGTTTTTTGGCCTTTCGACCTCTAAAAACCCAAAATTTTGGGGGTCCCAAATTTTTTTCCACAATTAGTCAAATTTGCACTTGGAAAATTTTGGGGCAGAGGTCGGGTCTGAATTCTGGGCCATTCCATTGTGATCACTTTTTTGCATGAAAATAGAACTTCAGATCAGATGGATGCATAACTGGAGTTCATTTTGCAATGATTAAAGGTCTTCTATCAGTTCCCACCTTGAAGAGAACTCCAAATGAAGATGCTAAGGGATAACTCATAGATCAAGAAGAATACTCTAGTTATAAAAAAGGGAACTCCAACTTCTCTCTTTCTTCTTTCTTAATGAGTTTGACCTTATTTTCATGGGAAAACTGATTGTAAGCGGATCAAGGATCCATTCAAGTATATTAGTGTCAGTTTAGCAATAGTTTCCTTCAGCAAGCTTTAGTTTTAGTTTGTTTTCATTATTTTTATAGCCTCTGATGCCCTAGTTTTGGGGTTCAAAGTTTGTAGATCAGAACTCTATATATTGTAATAAAAAATGTATTAGGGTCAGATTCTTGATGCAATAAAGATCTACAATTGGTACTTCATTCATGGTGTGATATTTTCTTCTATCTATGCAAAATTAGTGAATGTGTGTTTTCTTATTCATTCTTTTCAAAGAGCCAGCTATGTTTATTGTTTCTTGAATCTGTGATTCTTTAAATTGGATTTTGTTGTTGTTTATCTACCTTGCTGTGACAAATGTTTGGGAAAGATAATCTTTTGAGCTGAATGATAAATCCATCTTGTGTGTGTGCACATCTTGGTGACTTCATGATTTGATAGATTTTGAAAATCTTGCATGCGTAAATACATTTTCTCTCTAAACGATTACATCGATTGGGTATATAATTGCGATGTGGTTTGATTTATATATAGTGGGTTTGTTCCAATTCTCTTCATCATTAAAACTTGCAAGGAAGGATTAACAATGGTTTATGTCTGTTAGGAATTAATTTTCAGAAATTTAATTCATTCTTGTTATCCCACTCTTTTAAACTTCTATCATAAGATTTGAAAACAATTGGAATCGTCTTTAGTTTTAAACTTAAATTTGCATCATTAGGAGGATACATTCATTGATAAATCAAAAAATACCAAAAGAGTACTAAATTTGTTTTGTAGTTTGACGTCTTGAAAGTACCAGCAAAGGCCTCATTGTGAACATTCACATTTATCTTCAACTAAGTTACCAAGTAGGTTGTTCCATGACCCCAGAGAACCTTGGGAATAACTTCGTTATTATTTCAAGAGAGGAAATTGAATCTTGAGATCCTAGCAATTGACTTGTGTAAAAACAACGCTGAACACTACAACTTAAGGAAAGAAATTCTGAAAGGTAAATGCTTGGAATTAAAGTAATTCAAGTGCTTGAAAAAATTAAAATTATAGAACTAAACACATGCAAAAAAATACAACAAAAGTTTAGGTTGTGCAGACATGAAAATACTTTGTCTTCTTTGGCTATATGAACAGTCACAAGAAACTACTTCTAGTGGCTGTAGGAATAGACAAATTCTAAAATTGTAAATGAAACTGAAGGAAATTAATGCTGAAATTGAAAGAGATTAATCATGAAGTGTGCCCCCTTGGATGAGTATATTCAAAAATAAGTTACACATTATGAACTCAAAACTTCATTACTTTATTCATGTTGCACAAATTACTTGATTACAAAGCGTACTGAAAACTTAACTGAAACTATATTGAAAACTAAAATGCTGCATCACATAGAATCTTTTGTCCAACTTAGCTAACCTCCAAAGAAGTACAACTCCTTATTTAAACCAATACCTATTTACTAAATAACCACTAATAATTTAATGTCCAAGAGAATAAGAAGATTAGAATTATTACAAAACTAGAAAGGAGGAAAACCATCCACCAAATGAGGAACAACTAAGTGTTAAATTACACAAGGAGAAAATATAGCTTCCACTACTTCCTTGATTGATTGCATATTAATAGTGACCATTTGACTTTATCCATATAAGCTATAATTAGTTAATCATTGAAATGCTTTAAATGCTGATCTTTATTGAACTATTTTGACCTGTTCTCCAAAGGCATGACCTTCTCTGAGTGTCATTTACTGATTATTGCTCCATTAATCATGTTGAATCATAATGGTAATAGGAACAAAAGATATGCAACACACATATATCCGTTCATTGTTATAGTAATCATTCATAAACCATAATTTAATATTAACACACACACACACACACACACACACACACACACACACACATTGCATATATAACTATAAAAAAGTGTCTATCATACATCATACATGTATTAAGGTGCAATTTTAAGTTCATTATGCCAAGTCCATAAAATTTGATTACAGATAACTAGAAACTATGCCCATGACACTAACTATGACATAAACCCATGACCAAGATAGAGGAAATACAACAAAGTGACATAAAAATTGAGCCATTACTTTGGATCATCAACCACAACAAAGAATCCTCACCCATAGTAGTATATTTGAACATCACCAGTTAGAATGGGGTGCCAAGTATTTGAGATCCATTGATGCAACTTAGCAGTAACCTCTAAATCTCCAAATTGGTCCATGTTTGAAAAAAAGCCACATTTTCACTCATCTCTTATAAATATTCCTCTCCTACCTCCACCTTTAGAACATCTTTAGTAGGATGAACCATAGGATGAGTGATACGTTATTTAGGGAGAAGTATGCCTCCATTCATCTAAAATGGATTATTTCCAATTTTCCTTATAGGAAGCCAACAAACCTTATCAATAGTAGACCACACCGTCAAGGATGGGGATCTGTATTCAAGATTTTCATACAATCCCTAACTGAATTCATAGAGGTATATGGATCCTTCTCTGGGAGATTACTGATTTGTACCCTAGAAAAATTAGTGCTCTAACCTTGTGACCCAGGAGAGAGAAAAATTCAAAATCCATCTTCTGATGGAGAAAACTCATCTTAGGTTGGCACCAATCACCAACATTCACACCTAAGAAATTTTTCTTGGTGTTTGCAATAGAAAACTCAAGGTGCACCACAAGGAGGGAGAATAAAGCTTGCGTGAAAGAAGCATTAAAAAACTTAAACTGTGAAAAATAGACATTCTTAGATCTTTAGTAGATGCCAACAAGAACCCTATCTACCACAATATTTTGTAGGAGCAACATCGCTACCATATACATCTATTCTATTGATCTTGATATATTGAATTTAATTTATCAAATTAAAGCATATTGGTGATTATCATATTTAAATTTTGAATGTTCTAGGAAGATGTTGATTAACTTATATCATCTTTTTATTAGTTCATGATTAACTAGTTATGATTTATTTCACAAACTTTGTATGATTAATTTATTCTTGTATTTAGTTAAATGTTCAAGGTTTATTCTTATGTATATATTAATAAGTTTTCTTAAGAATATTATTTTTATTGGGGGCTATATAAAACTTTACTATTTATAAGACTTAAAGCTTATATGAAATTCTATATAATGATATTTATCCTTTGATTAAAATTATCTTAGGATTCTCTAAGAGAATGTATGCTATGAGAATAAAAAATATCAGTGATCATAAAATTAAGTTGAATAACATTTTAAAGTACAGATATAAATGTTTATCTTATCTTCATAAACTTTGGCGTGTTAGTTCCTTAACATCACTAGATTAATTATATTAATTTGTCATGCTAAGTCTTGATGTAATTATGATTGCAATGATTTTCATATTTGTGCATAATACTAGATAGATATACAAAAAACACACATTTAAATTCTTATAAGGAATTGAGCCAATCCATTATCATTCTTCTCATAAATCAATGGATGTGAAATTGTTCATGATGCATTGTGCGATTTAAGAATTCTTTGACTTCAAGAATAGATGAATAAATGTATTTTTGTGTCTTGATTTATTTTTGTTGGTGTAATTAAGGTATTTTAACTTGGTTATTTCTCACCCAGGTCCTAATTACACTTTACTTAAGCTAACATAGGTAATTAATAGGAGTAGCTGAAGTATTTCCACTTTATGTAGACTTATCACACCATTATTTTATCAAATATACTTATAGTGGATGGAATTTTCCACCTTTGAGGATGACCCACCTTTAGTGGACACATGACTCGACCTTTGGTGGGTGATCCACCTTTTGGTGGTGTTATCACACTATCAACTATCCACCTTTCATGGATGGTAGCTTTTCATGTTGATTATTATATAATGAAATGAAGACACTTGTAATTGTCTCATTCAATCCTTTGTACTCACCTTGGATATATAACCAAGGGATATCCTATGTACTATCATCCATTTTACTAATTTGTGTAACTATATATAAGAAAAATAGCTGCAAAGGGTAGATCCAATTTCCTAATGTACAAATCAGAAGGGAGATGACCCAATAGGCTCAAGTGGGACTCAAGTGCTGAATGGGTCAATGGTCCTTCGCTAATTCTATATATTGGAAAAGGATTGGATTTAGGGGGATTTGGTATGGTAATGTGAAATAAAATGCTAAATAAGGAAATGCAACTAATTTTGGGAAAAATAGACTGATAGAAAATAATAAACAACTTGTAATGAATTGAAATGAAATCTAGAGAGATGTAGGAAATTTTAATCTAAATTTGAGATGATTTCTTAGGGTATAGGGCATCCGATAAATTCTATACCTAGGTACAGGCATTTGAGTCACCCTATTCCCAACAAATTTGCCTAAAATTTTGACAATCAACCTGACAAGTCCCAAACTTTCTAGGATAGTTTTGAAAGTTGTACCACCTGTTCCTACAAAAATTAAAATGGAGAAAAGGTTGTGGAAAGGGTTTTCCTTGGTCAAAACCCTGTTTAGGAATCAAACTTGAAGATGAAATGAAATTGCATAAAGGGAAGTATGTAAATGTAAAGGTTAATACTAGATCTACCTTGTAAATGAATATAGGCTCAAGTGGGATCTACCTTATTTAAACAAATGTAGAAATCAATCATATTTATGAAGATTATTTTATGTTACTTGAATTGTAGTTGAATGTTGACTTTAAATCAAGGATGCCTTTCACAAATGCATGAATATATGAATGCCACTCCTAGATATTCAATGTTGTTATGCTTGATTGAACACTTGCTATGGAGAAAGAATGCATAAGGATAGAAAAATGATCTTTCTTGATTGAGAACTCCCCTACTTGTCCATCATGAGAGATAAGCTTTCTAAAATGGAGAAGATTTCCTTCCAAATACCTTTGATTCTTGGAGAAATGCTAGATATTTAACTTGAATGACTGGATTCTCTTGAGAATTTTCCTATAGCTTGAAAATAATGAACTCCTTATGTCAAAATGAGGAGAGATAGGGTGTTTATATACCTATCATATATTTTTGGATTCAAAATTAAGCTAGAATGACGAAAAGATCTATTTTCCCACCAAACACCAAAATAGGGCCCTAGTACGCAGGAAGAGGGCATCTGAGATGCCCAATCCCCCCCAAAAAGTGTTGGATTCTAAATAGGGGGTTAGGGAGATGGGATATATGCTAGATCATGTGGAAATTGGTGTCTGGATCAAGCATAATGAAAATGAAATCTTGAAATCACAAAAATTGATCTAAATTGAGCATCCAATTATGGGTGATAACTTTTTAGGATGGTACATTTAGCCCTTGATTTAGTGTGAGTATGAGACAACCTCATGTTCATGGTAAAGTAGATCAATGCATTGGAATTTTTTTTACCAAGGTTAAGAAGACAAGGAAACTGAGCCCCCAAGTGACTTACCTCCTCATCAAATCCAAAACCAAGATAAAAGAGGCAACACTAGAGAGAGAGAGAGAGAGAGAGAGAGAGAGAGAGAGAGAGAGAGAGAGAGAGAGATGAAAAAATAGCCTAGTAAGGTATTTCCTTACTATGGATCATGTGAAAAGAAATAATTTTTGCAAAACATGACAATGTAATCAAGAAAGATGTGTTATGCTTGTCAACCCATCAAAACAAAGAGGATAAATCCTTAAGGAAAGCTTATCTCCATTAAGGGATCCAAAAAGTTGTTAGTCTAAGGAACAAATGAAAATTGTCAGTCAAAGGACCAATCTTAGGATCCACTGAATAATGCACAAATAATGATAATGTAAAGATGAACATAGTGAAATTATTGTACCCTTATCCATTTTCATAAGATATTTCATTGAATGGTTGTGTGTGTGAAAATGCGAAACAAGGAGTGGAGTGTATGCCTCCACATTAAATCGATTGCAAATGTGTTAACAACAGAAATGACATTAAAATAGCATACATGCACTCATAAGAAATATTTCAAAAATGAGATTCCCATAAGAAAGGAAAAAAAAGGGAAATGAAACACATAACAAATAGAGCTCAAAAGTGATCTACTAACTCTAGGGTTAGTATGATCATATGATTGTTGGAAAGTGACAATGCAAGCAATTGTTATTTTGTCATTGCTGTCAAACCTTAACTGGTGAGACTATTGTTATTTGTTTGAGTACCATATCTATTGTTGATGAAGAAGATTTAACAAGAAGA